>JAWLRI010000031.1:3525624-3551711 GCA_034781795.1 Crypturellus tataupa
CTCCGCTCCGCTCCCGCCGCCGCCCGCCCGCGCTCGCCCTCGGCGCGCTGCAGCGAGGAGGTCGCCCTCCCGCACAGCCCTCCCGGCCGGCTCGCCCTCCCCTCCGGCGCCGCTTTGCAGCTGCCTCCCGCGGGCGCTCCCCCAGCTGGGGACGCAGAGCCCCGGGGGGACCCCCTGGAGGCACCTGCCCACGGGTGGCAGGACCTTCACGGCCCCTCTCCTGAGAGGGGACACCCTCTGGGGACACTGCCCTTGGATGGCACTCACCTACGGCTCTGCTGTAAAACCCGGGGGAAGGGCACAAGCGCACACGTTCCTCAGGAGGTGGCACATGCCAAGGGTGACAGGGAGGTGACGCTGCCCCCTCACTGACCCTCCCTGGGGCACTCCCGCAGCACCCATGCGTAGTGCCAGCCTGGGTCCCTGCGATGGCTGCACGCACACAGGTTCTTGTCAACAGCAGGGTCTGGGAGATGCTGTGCTGCCCCTTGGGCCTGCCCGCGGCGTCTCTCCCCTTGGAAGGGAGCTAGGAAACACCCGTGCGCTCTGTGCACAGGTCCTAACCAGGAAGGAACTGCCCTCCGAGATCACACCTCCGGACGAGGAGCCTGCCTGCTCTGCACTCCAGAGACAGGCTGTTCTCGACAAGCCAGACTTTTATACCTCAGGTGCTGATATTTGGATTAACATCCAATTGAATAGCTACTGATGGCAATTTTCTCTGCCCACGCTTGGAGATGGGCGTGAAGAAATCCCCCCTGCAGCTCTTGCTCAGCCCAACACGAAACCATGTTTCCCACAGTGAATGCCTGGTCCTGGCTGCTGTTAGCAGTGGTATCACCTCCCCACGTGTACGAGCTGCTCGTGTGTCTGACCTCTGAGCAGGGATCTGGGGTGGGGAAGTGACTGACTTGCTCTCTGAGAGGCATCTGTATTTTGATAACCTGTGTCCTCTCCTTCTGGTTGCCCCTCACTCACACTCGGGAGCTGGAGCCCTCCAGCCCCTGGAAAACACAGAATCACAGCCTGGCTGAGGCTGGAAGGATCCTCTGAAGATCGTCTAGTCCAATCCCCCTGCTGGAGCAGGGTGACCCAGAGCATATTGCTCCGTGTCGTTCCCAGATGGCTTTTGAATATCTTAAAGGAAGGAGAGTCCACAACCTCTGTGGGCCATCTTTTCCAGTCACTCCTCAGTCACCCCACACTAAAGATATTTTTTCTCGTGTTCAGGTGGAATTTTCTGTTTTTCAGTTTGTTACTGTTGCCCCTCATTCTATTGCTGGGTGTCAGGGAAAAGAATCTCCCCCATCCACTATTGCCACCCTCTAGTTATTTGTAAGCTTTGATAAGATCCTCCTTCAGCCTTCTCCTCTCCAGGCTGAACAGACCCAGCTCTCACAGCCTTTCCTTGCGTGAGAGATGCAAGGTGGTCCATTCACCATTTGTGGTCCTTTGCTGGACTCACTACAGTAGCTCCATGTCTCCCTTGAAATGGGGAGCACAGAACCAGAGCACTCCAGACTCAGCCTCGCCAGGGCTCAGTAGAGGGAACGATCACCTTCCTCAACCTGCTGGCAATGCTCTGCCTCACACAACCCAGGTTACCACTGGCCTTGGCCACAATGTTGCTTTGCTGGCTCATGGTCAGCTTGTCCATCAGGTTTCTCAGGGTCTTCTACACAGAGTTGCTTTCCAGTCCCCAACCTGTACTGGTACATGGGGTTATTTCTCTTTGGATGCAGGACCCTGCACTTCCCTTGGTTGAATCCCAAGAGGTTTCCTTCTGCCCAACTCTCCAGCTGGTAAAGGTGTCTCTGAATGGCAGCACACCCCTCTGGTGCATCAGCCAGTCTTTCCCATTTTGGATCATCAGCAAACTTACTGAGTGTGTACTGTGTCCCCTCCTCCCTCATGAATAACTTATTCATCCCTCATGAATAAGTTAAGATTACTGGACCCAGTATTGACCCCTGGGATACACATCTAACTACAAGTCTCCAGCTAGGTTTTGTGTCACGGATCACAGCCCTCTGACCTCGGACATTCAGCCATTCCTCCATCCACCTTGCAGTTCGCTCATCTGTCCTGCACTTCTTGAACTTGTCTGTGAGGATGAAGTCAAGGTAGAAAACATCCATTGCTCTTCCCTCATCTACCCAGTCAGTCTTCCCACCATAGAAGATTATGAGGCTGGAGAGACATGACTTTCTCTTTGTGAATCCACGCTGACTACTCCCAATCATCTTCCTATCCTTCACATGCTTAGAAATAGCATCCAGGCAGAGCTGTTCCATCACTTTTCCATGGCCTGTATGTGAAGGAGGCCTGGGTCTTGCCCATTTTGAAGGCTGGAGTGACATTTCCTTTCCTCTGTCCTTAGGCAATGCTCCTGGTCTCCATGCACTATTCAACAGTGGGTCCACATTCTCTAGGGAAAGTCTTCTTTATTTGCTTGAAATTGCTCTTCTTTACTCTACTTGAAGAAGCCCTTCTTGCTGTCCTTGTCATCCCTTGCCAATTTAAGCTACAAATAGGCCTTGGATTGCTGTCAACAGTGCCAGAGATCCCTGCGAGCAGAGAGGTAGGTGGATATTTGTAAACGGCTCCTCCTTGCTTTCCCCAGGACTACTACAACCTTGCACAACACCGGTTTACACAACTGGTTGACACTGGCACACAACCAGCACAGCAGTTGCCTGGGCCCATGGTACCCTCGGCCTCACATGGATGCTTCTCCTCACAGGTGCTTCTCCTCCTCACTGCCTCCCAGCTGTTGCTTGTTCCTCTCGTTACCCTGCCCATGAATGCCTGGTCATTTCTGCCTCATGGTCCTCCTGAGATCCTTCCCGTCTCAGGACACCTCTGCTCTGGCTGTGATTTGCTTCACCGCACATTTGGTGGCTTCTCACAGGAACTTGGATCTGCATTGAACCATACCTACCGGGCTCCTTCTTGGCCTGGAAACGCATCACTGCTGCGTGGTTCAGTGTCCCCTTCCGGACAGATCATGCAAGAGGGGAAGACGTTGTCGAAACAGCGGGACACCTTGGGCTTTTCCTTGTCACAACGACTTATTTTTAGGCTCCAGAGGGATAGTTTGTGACAACCTCCTCTTCTGAGGTCTGAACCTGCCACTGAGGAAGTTGTAATATATTGGCTTTTCATGCCTAGATCAAGGGATAGCAGGATACAAGACAGAGCCATCAAGCTGGGATTTCTGAGCTAAATTAGCCCCTCATCCCGTCTTCCCGCCAAGGCTGGGCAAATCACAAAACTTCTTTGCTTTTATTTCCCCTTTACCATTAACTCATATTCTCTACATAGTGAGCTACTGTTGATAGTGAATTCAGATGACATAAGGATTTTCAACCACTCTATTCTAGGTATTTAGCTGAGGCTTGAAACATACTGAAATATATTCAACAGTTATTTCTTAAAAAGCATTCTTTTTGTTATTTTGCGTTGTCATTCTTAAAGTGAGATACTTTCTCCCTAATGCTTCTTTGGAAGAAACTATGTCCAGGATTTTCAATGTCTAGAAGGTGGTAGATGCTGGAAATTCAATTTTCTTTGTACACTTTCTACACCACAGTTAATATTTAGCTGTGTGCAGTAGTGTTTCTAAAATATTTTTCTTTTGATCAAGGAAAATCTTTCTTCATCAGAACCTACAGATTCTAATAAGCTTTGATACTTTATTCCCTTGACTAAGAAACTGATAGGTAGCTCCACTTTCACAATGGGAAATGCGCTTAGCATCTCTTCCTAACTCTACCCTGGAAAAAGGATGGAAAAAATTTATCCTGGAAAAAAATAATTCTCAGCTGAATTTCTGACCTGGAATATTTACTTTTTTATATATTAAATAGTAAAATTAAGTCCATGCAGACACACAGGAAATAATAAGTAGCAAAGCAATATAACTGCGTAAGGATGGAACCTCCTCCCAGTGTAACATAACTGTTCCTGCAATTAGGGCTAACTGGCTCAGCTGGAACACTCTGCTAATAAGGCTAAAATACTTTTAGCACCCAAGGTAGTAATCCAAAATTCATCTGAATGTTTCTGCAAGGCATGCACTCTGCTCCATGGACATACATTTAAGAAATCTAAACCCACTACCTTTCCACTGGAAAATTCTTTTCCACTAGTGAGGACAAGATAAACTGCTATAGAGGCAGCATCACCGGTGAAACCCCAGCGAAAAGATTCACAAGATTGTGAAAAGATTGTCAACTTGGGAAGAAGTGAAAATGTTATGGCACTAATGACATACTGAATAGGATCTAAAATGTGCTATAGGACCCAGCTAAGTAATTCTATCATTTAGATTAATTTTGGATTTGTGGGTGAAACCATCCATAAGGCTGAAGATGGAAAATCTGAACATAATACCTACTGGTAGGCCCCCCTCTGACTCTGGAGCCAGATTCCAACTTACTTACGTTCTTGGCCATTTTCTATTGCACCTGGTGGACTAGAAAATGCTGGAGCCTTAGTGTCAGCTTAAGGTCAATAGATATGATCTGTATTGCTCACAGACAGCTAAAAGCAAAGATAAGATCTTGACAACATTTCCACTACCACAGCTGTTGATTGTGGACAACAGGTCAATATGGTTAAAAGAAATAAAAGTAATTTTGCACATAATGACCCTCTAAGTACTGAAATAGGACTGTCACAGCATATCTCAAAGACTAAGAAAATGAATATGTTGAACATAGATTTAAATAAATTCAGTGTGAATATGTTCCTCCTTGGATATTTGTCAGAGTCATCTGAGTGGTACCTCCAGCTGGCAGCACCTCTGACTGACAGAAATTATTCCAGAGAAAGATCATTCTACATAAGCTTTGTTCCTCAAATCTTCCATAAACAAGGTAGCTGTTTGTATGGTTTTTAGTTGCTTGCAATCTACGACCAGCTTTTACAAATTGTAAGTTTAAAGAAAGCTGACATTGGCCCAGTTGCATGATTTTTTCAGCTGTTCTTGAAAGAACTATGTCAAAGCTTCCATAACCACGGGCAGAAAAGAACTGCCAATTGTTTATAAATTTGCTTGTTATGTAAGTGTGCTGACTGAGATGCTTGCTTTTCTTAGGAGGCAAAGGCTTTGCTATAAACTATTGTGGCATTTGGAGTATAAAATTGGGCAGGGAGGTGAGTCAAATGCTTTACTAAGCTAGAAGTTTACAAGATGGTGATAATGATATATGAAAACAGAACTCCACTGCGAGGAAGAGAAACTTAAGTGGACTTCAGAAAAGACATCGAGCAGCTAAAGAAACTGAACCACATATTCCACAATGCATTTTGATTCATAGAGGCTCAACGGAGTGAAAAGATGATGATCTTTTGTGGTGATAGCATGCATATTGATGTTTTACTGTAATGATTGCTGCACTAAACCTTTTTGTTGTGAGTTGACCTTTTTGGTCTCTTTTGTACCTGCTGAACCTGATTCCACAATATGAGGAACACATTAAAATATTTGCTTTTCCAAATCCTGTAAGGAACATTGACTTCCTTGGGTAAGTCACCATTTCCCTGAATCATAGCATGTCGGGGGAGAAGGGAACATCAGATCATCTATTTTGTATTTCCTTCAGCACGGACTGTAGAATTTCATACATTTGTCTCCCCCTGAACATTGATGCATGAGGTTATATGAACCATACTGACTGTGCTGAAAATGTTAGAGGATCTTGCAGAGAGAATGTTTATATTAACATTTTATTTGAGATTGGAATGATGCTTTTCAAGTGACTCTCTTGATTGGTTTGACTATTGTGCTGTGATTTACACTGGGCCTGAGTGTATTATATACCCTTGGGATTAAAAAAAAATGCAAAAACTATCCTCTCCTTCCTTCTTGGCACTTCGGGACCTGTCTCGGAGAGTTTGGAATTAGGAGACCACTAACTGATCCTATGTTTCAGATAAACTGTAACAACACTGCAGCTGTGTCGGCAGCAGCCAGAATAGGCTGCTTCTTCTACAAGTTCTTAGTTCAGCAACTTCCTCCCTCTCCCAATGTCTGATGGGTGTCCAATTCCCATCATCAAACTGTCAGTGGAAAATACTAATGGTGAAGAATTCACACTCCTGCCTGAAACTTGTCATGATGCAGAAGAGCCTGAAGATACATTATCTCTGCCTTTACCATCGTCATTGACCAAGCAGCACATGCTGACTGCACGCTCCTTGTTGAAGTCATCCCAATGCATCCCATGAGACCTGCTCCACCACCCTCTGCACCGTGTTAGCACAGAGCTCTTCAGCAGAGCCCCTGTTCTGACTTGTCTGTCTCAGGTACAACTGGAGAGTGCTCCATAATGGTTCAGGCAGCAGCTTGACTGGTCTTTTATTCATAAATTTGTCACTAATGGTAATGGCAAGGACAGTCTGAAGAAGAGGATCATCTGGTTGTCCAGAGGCCACCATCTATGCACTGTGGGCTAGTCCACAGTGGGCCATTCGGAGCCTGGAATGGTAATAGTTTTTCCTTAACCTAAAAAAAAAAAAAAAAAAAAAGAAAGAAATCATAGGAGAACACAGCAGTTCATTTATCCTACAGATTAATTTTAATTTTACAACTGAAAATCTTAAAAGCCTGGTGAAATCAGTGAATGAAATGCTACAAGCCAAGGAATGGGAGGTGGGCATACAAGCAACGTTCCCACATCTCCCAGACTGGCTCTGCAGGGGAAGAGCAGAGGAAGCAAGATGCCCCTGCGTTGCCTCCTGCTCACTGGCTCCCAAACAGCCCACTGCTGCAATCCCTGCGGGCTCACCAAACTCTGCCTCCTAGAAGTCCTGGATCTACTCTTCAGTCTACCCCATAGCACTTGGCAAGGCTGTCCTTCCTGGAGAGGTGCTTGTGATGCCCACTGCTGTGTTTGCCTGTGTTGGGATTTGCTGTCAATGACCAGGTTGTGCTTTCAGTTTGACAGTAACTGACTTCTGGCAGTCAGTGCAAGTTGAATATTACCATGTTCCAGCTCCAATTAACAGGGCAAAGGGCTGTGAGCAGCCTTCAGTTTCTGCCCATATGAATGGAGAAAGGGTTTCAATACGGCTGATCATTTCTTTCAGTATAATATCATTTCCATCTGAAGTTTATCTCCCATCTGCCATAGGAGGCCCACTACATTAGATATCATATATCCCTAATGTAAGTGCTTTTGTCCTCCATCATATCCTTAGTCCTAGGAGAAAAAAAACAGCTAACGCAAAATACCCATAAGAAAATAGATCCTGTACCATTTGATGTGGTGTCAGGTGTACTCTTGGACGGCATCACTAGGAAAAAGGGAAGCGAGAAGGTTCTCTTTGAGAAGGCTGTTCCTCTGGTTGGCTGCTTTGGTGCCTGAGGATGGAGAGATTGGAAAATTTTGGGAAGTTGTTGTAAGCATTGAAACTCTTCTGTCTCAGGATGCAGCATTGCTAACAGGGAGTGAGTGAAAGACCCGTCACAGCTAGCTGGTTGCCTGATGCTTCCCAAGGCAGGTGCTGGGAATACGCTCTCCCAGTCTGTGTAATGTGGACCATTTACCATTGCCTCCTGTATCCCCATGAGCAGACTTTGTGAACCGGTAATTTGCAGCAGGTAGCCTGGGAAGACACTGTCTAGGAGATCTATGACCATCGCACGCAGTGAAGAAAATATGTTTCCATAATGGCAATGTCTTCAGCAATTTCTCCCCCTACTCTTTTTTTTTTTTGGAACAAAATAAAACGCAAGGACAAATATTTTGTGCTATGCAGAATTTTACTTTTATTGCTATAGATTAAAAAAAATCTCCTCGTGAAAAACAGTCAGCTTTAAACACTTATTGTTTAATAATGGCCCACATCAAAGTAAAAAGAATTTTAAACCCCTTTTTTAACCTGGATGATATTTATCCTACACTTGAGTAGGAGAACACCCACCAACGCCTCAATAATTAATAATAAACTTTCCACAGCCACAGTGTCCATCCTCAATCCATTTGCTGTAATTTTGCATTGGAAGTACCTTTTTTGAAATATATCTCAAATGCAGCTTCCACTCAGAAGTCAGACTCATCTGTTTGAGGCACAGCATTACATGTCACCAAACATATTTTGACTGTTAAGAAATCTTTTACTAGTGGATGAAGGGTCAAGAAACTGCATTGCCTTTGGATTTGATTAACTTTGATGTTTTGCTTTTACATTTAAAACAAATGCAAGACAATTCAAAAAAAAAAAGGGAACGTAGTTTCTGAAACGCGTTGGGACATCTGTGCTCCGTTTCTATCCACAATGCAGAAAGTTCAAAACGTTAAGGGAAACCTTATTCCGAAGGGATGCAAGTCCAGGTCCATGATCTGAAGAATTTCATATGGTTCAGATCAGTTTATAAAGAATTTTCCAAATTGTTTTATCTTTGGCTAGCATGATTCTAAACTTCAGATTTTATAACATTAATTCAACAAAGCACTAAATAATACACTTAATTTTAACCACCTCTAGTTTTCAGAATCATGTTTTCCTTTTCTCCCCTGGAGTTTGTTAGTTCTGTAGTAAAAAATAAGAGAAAATAATAAAGTATTTTTTATTCAAAGAGCAGAGCATAGAATTAAGAAGGTACTGCAGTATTCTAAACTTTACCATTCCACTCACTGACTGATTTGTTTGGTATAAAGTCAAGTGAGGGCTAGCATGTTGTGAACACAGGAAAACACAAAATTCATTTTATTTGTTTTTCTTTTCAAACCTCTGTTTTATAGAACAGTTCTGAACATTGCTGCAGTCAGAATATTACACTAACCAGCTGCTGAACAAAGACTCTGGTGAAACTAGGTCAGGTCTAATTTGTGAAGCTAGTAGAGTTAGTCACTGTGGCAGCTTTCTGAAAGGTACAGATGGAGAATCCATGAGCTGTGGGAGCAGAATTATGGGGCTTCTTACCATCAGTTTTAATGAAATTCATTTTATTTTCTTTTCCAGGAGTTCTTGCTCCCAGAGTTCCTGGTAAAAGAGAGATTAAATGTGACAGCCACATCTGTTTTAGGAAATTCCGATGGAGATATTAGACTGGTAGCTGAATCAAGCACTGAATGCTTCTGCTCTGAGCAGGTGGTCTATGAACATTATGAAAAATCTGTAGCCTTTTATAGTGGCTTTCATCTCAGGATATCTAAGTGCTCTATAAATATCAGTTGATCGGGCCTAACAACATCTCTGTGAGGTGATCACTTTGTAACTGAAGGGAGTGGGCTTTATGGCTCACAAATTTGCTGCTGGCTGTGAAATCCTATTTGTGACTCACACAATCTGCCACAAGCAGAGCAGATGTATTGCTGCTGTGTCTGGAAATAAGAGGTTTTGGAGATGCAGAGCTACTTGTTCCACTCTTGCAAGTCCTCCTTTCTGAGCATACTGTCCCTTTTTCTTCCATTCTCATTCCTCAGTGTTCCCTGCCAAGGGCCCACACCAGCTGTACTTTCTTTTGGATATTCCACTTTGTGTCATATTCATTCTTTACAGACTTTTTCTTTCTTTCTTCTTTTTTTTTCTTTCTTTTTTTTTTATAAAGACAGTCTTCTCTGAGGCGAGTAGGGGAGAAAATAGCAGTGAACTCTACTCTTACTTCGCAGTAGAGGATTATTGGGATTAATTTATTGGGATAGTTTAGCACCACGGAGATCACCTGGACAAACAGGGAATGTCTGCCTGAGCAGCTGCCCCAAGACCTTTGTTGCAAAGCAGTCCTGCCAGTCCCACAGATGGGATGGAGCATCAGGATCACCAAGGTCGTGTTATTTAGATGAATCTTATTTCTGTATATCATAAGAAACCATGAATAGGCTAATTTCAGAACCTAACATCACACAATGATAAACATTTTGGTCTGTGTGCATCTATATATAAGTATATATGTGTGTGTATGCCCTGCTTGCATAATCACCACCATTTCTTAGCCTTTAGCATTTGGGTACAAAAATAATCTTCTGGGGGTTTATTTTTGTCTCTATTCTGTAGAGGCTGCAGGGGCTATTTTTGTTGAGCGCTCTTAGACTGGCTTGCACTGAACATATTTAAAATTCAGCCAGATGATAGAGTCTTTTTGGTGCTGAAAAGATTTTGTCACTTTCATCGGTAAAACATGGGATGGAGGCTATGAGAGAAGAATAGCATTGCAGCTGAAAATGCACCTGGTTGGATAAAGACATGGGGCTTTATTGCCTGTAGAAACTCATTTGGGCTACAAATAGCCAATTCTGATAATATCGATCAGTAATCCATATAATGCAGCTGCCTGCTAAATCCCCACGTGCTCTTTCAAGCATTCTGTGCAATAAGGTTGCTCTCTAAGGCTGAATGGAGAGCCCCCCACTGCATTACTCTGAAACCTGTACAGCATATTTTGGTATAATAAGGTTGATTATAGAAGCCCTTCCCAGCCAATATTTGCAGCATGATATAATACCTAAATGCAAAAATATTTAACTTTTTTATACCGTTACACCAAATGAGACCTTGACGTCAGGTTTGCAAGTGGTTATAATTTATAAGTTTTCTTTGCAAATGACTTTACCCTCCCATTTCTGTAGCAGTTAGCACATCTGGATTTCCACCCTGATTGTAAACTCTGGATACAGCCATGACATAAATGTTAAATAAAAGTAATTATTGATAAAAAGTGGCCAAATTATTTCTTGTTTTGATTTGTGGTTTAAAAAAATTCTGTGGGAATGGGCTGTTATTGATCTATAGCTACCAAGAGATAATACAATGACTAGTGTCTGAGGGTAGTGTCACAAAATTTAAAAAGGAAGATTATTTTAGATGGCTAAAGCAAAATGACTGAGTTTAGCAGTCAGTCAATTCCCATTTTGACTGTATCACAACATGCTGCAGATATTTTAGCTAACAATATTGAATAATCATGTGGAACTCATAACCTCCTGGGAGGAACTGGGAATTTTATGGGAGGAGAGGAAGTAATGAGAAAGTTTACTACTGTAAAAGTTTGCTTTGTACCCCATGGAGGGAAGGAAAACAATAGTTTCTTGGAGGAGATTAAAATGTGAAATATCAGGCAAGCCTTCATATACTCAGAGCATCCAGTTCTTAGGACAGCAAACATTAACCTAGAAACATATGTGGTGAGCAATAACACTCATAAATCTTATGAGATTATATGTTCCTAATGTGAGATTTCAGACTGATCTATTTTGTTAAGTGCCAAACTTCAGCATGATTCAATCAATTTTTGTTTAATCTGAATTTATTTAGTTTTGGTGATGATGATTCATTAAACATGTCTGTAGTCCAGTCTGTTGAACTAATTTATCAGGCATTTTGATGGACCGGTGATTTGTCTTTTCTGAACATTTCATGGTTTATTTATTTATATCATTAAGTAAAATCTGGATTGTGTAGAACAAGGGCACCAGTTCTGCTAAGAATTATACATTGCTTATTGATGCCTTTAATAGCAGGAAATACTTTCTAGATAGGTATTTGTGTTGCAATTCAGCCAAACAACAAATCCAGGAAAACTTCTTTTCTTATCTGTACATCCAATTCCCCCAGCTAAACTCCTATGTTAACCTGAACAGATACCAGAGACGCAACCCTGCAAAGACAGAGGGACAACAGTGATGAAGTTTGCCTGTGAAGGACATGGAGTTCTCTTGGAGGCTAGCCCAAGAGTATAGGTCATCCTGTGAAGAAATAAGATACTAGAGATTTGCTTAGATACTCAGATTAGCATGTGATTACTGTGCTGAGCTGCCGAAGGAGACAGCCAGAGTCAAGAATTCCCTCAATGTGAGTTATCATCAAGCTCGTTTATTCAGCCCGAATAGCATCTATTTAAGCACAATTCAAAGGCAAACTTAGTTCATAATTGGTTGTTATATTGCATCTTACAATCTGTGGACCAGGATCATTGGTCACCGTTGTGAATGTTGTCTTCAGGTGGACACTCCTTCGGGCAGTAAGGCCTGTCCCTCATGTCCGGGAGGTGGCGGTTTATTCCGTTACAGAATGGGCTTTCTTCCCTGCCCCTAACGCCGATCTCCCGTGACTCCTCACTCAGTCCACAGCTTTCTAGCAGGGATTGTTCACGACAGCTTGCAGCCTCTTTCCTCCAGGAACTCCTCCACACTGAGCGGCCTTCTCACATTAGCTGGGCTCTGGCTCATATGGATAACGATAGCATATGGCCAGACCAGCATGGGTTTAACCTAAGTTGGCAAATCACAGACTTTCCCAGAACTGTGCTTTAATTGCTGCTCCATGCTCAAATCCATACTCCCATGACCTCACTATTCTGTCTACTTCTTCAAGGTAACTTCAGCACAACCACAATCAGCAGGTAATGCTAACCTTCATGCAGGCACGTTGCTTTGACCTTTTCATTTCTAAGGGAATATATCTCATTAAAAGTTTTTTAGAAAGACTCTCCAGCTCAGATTTTTGAACTCTTTATCTATGGGAGGAATGAAAGAGCAAAAGAGCAGAAAAGCTCAGCCATTTCCCCAACTGGAAGGTGCTCGGCTTGTGTGAGTGCAGAAGAAACATGTAGACCAGACTGGACTAAGCAAGAAGAGTCTTCTTTCCTTTCCAAAGGCATACAGTGTGCCAGTCTGACTCCACAGCACAAGGGAGGCACGGATTTACTGGAGTGAGTCCAGCAAAGGATCATGAAGATGATCAGGGGACTGGAACATGTCTCATAAAAGGAGAGCCTGAGAGAGATGGGCCTATTCAGCCTGGAGATAAGAAGGCTCAGAGAGATCTGATCCATGTGGATGGATGCATGTAAAGAAGGCGGAGCCAGACACATCTCAGTGGTGCCCAGTAGGAGGATGAGAGGCAGTGAGCACAAGTTGAAAGAAAGGAAAATCCACTGTAGTATGTGAGGGTACTTGAGCCCTGGAGCAGGTTGTCCAGAGAGGTTGTTCAGTGTTCATCTTTGGAGATTTCAAAACCTGATGGGACACAGTCCTAGGCAATGTGCTTTTTGTGACTGTACTTGAGCAGGGGGTTGGACTAGACAATCTCTAGAGCACCCTTTCAAAATCTCCTTGTTTGTGATTCTATGAAATTATAATATTTCAGGTACTTTTGAGCACAGATTTTCCTGGTAAATGACAGCAGAGAACAGGGCATTTCCTGTATATCAGGTATATGATAATCCTCTATCCTCTTGGATGTAATCCTCTTGACTCTTAGGAACAGAGGGTTCATTTGGTGAATAGGCAAACAGTGGATTTAAATCAGGCATGATTATTAGAACAGAGCCAGAACAAGTATATTAGTCAGTAGATGAGATGTTGGTTGTGAGGCTGTAAGGAGGGACATGACTTAAATACTAACTGGGTGCTTTATTTATGACCTTTCAAGGACTTGTGTTTCTTCTTCATCAGCGTGTCTGGCCAGTGAAGTTGGAGTTTGTGCCCTGTGCTTACGGTGGCTGTTTCATGCACTACATCAACCCTGAACTTGGCTTGAAGATTTCCTCAAGATTTATGTCATTTGGGGATTTTTTGCCTAATCATTAGAAAGAAGCTGTAAAAATTTAATATCACATGAGTTTAGACCATAAGTCTGGGGCTGTGAATACTACTGGTCAGGGCAAAAATACCTTCTTTTTTCTCCTGTCAAGTATTTTTCTGGCTTCCCCATGTACTGGCTTACCTTGTAGATTAGCTAGTCCTAAATGCCAACCCATCAGTGCTCAGCTGGGCACAGCAAAATGCATATAAGACATCCCAATCATTTACGTGATTGATTCTATGATTTTTATTTCAGTATGTTAAATGCAATGCTCCCAACCTTCATTCTTTTTCATCTTCAGGGGTGTATATTCAGCTTTTTTTTGTCATTCTATATATTTAGACCTGGAAGACCCACTTGCATGCAGGCCAAACTGTATTAAACAATTGCAGCTACTTAAATCTAACAATTTTTATATTGACTTTGATTGTGGTAAGGGATTTACATTGTCAGGAAAAAGAAATGAGTTAGACTTTTTGTATATTCATATATATTAGATGATTTATGAATTTTTAAAATGGGAAAGAAGCTAGCCCCATTAAAATGAACAAAGAAGCCTTTATATAACACTGTTTTTATTTGCTGATGCTACATGGAAATAATTCTACAGCAGTCAGGGTAATTGGATGTGTATAAGACCTGCAGAAGATCAGGACTGAGATGCATGTTTTCAGATTTATTTTAGATTCAGAAATCAGCACAGGAATATGCACTGTTTCAAGAAGAAGATACTTAGGTTTCTTATTCAGTTAGAGATCTTTTTTTGATACCTTACAAAAGAGCCAAATTTAGCTATCTCGACGCTTTTAACAATATGGTTTTATATTTTTATAATTGAAAAATAGCCAGAATGCTATAAAATTAACTCAGATTTGCAGCAAGAAGATGCTGTGACAAAAAGATATGTGTATTTGTTTAAACAGTATCTTTTTAAGAAAAGATTTTTTTTCTATTTTCTTCTGAAATGCATGAAACCTGTTTGAAGATATGAAAGTGAAAAAAGCATCCAAAGATAACATCCTATCTTCATTACCAGCTATGCCATTGCATCTCTATATACCGGCTGAACTGTGCTGCGGGTACAAAAGTCTCAGTTCTCTTGTTTACTCAGCTGTGGATCAGATGGTTCCTTATAAGGAATTTGTCTTTCCAGTTTGCTTTGGTAAAAAATCTAAAAAACCAACTTGTAACAGTAAAAAAAAAAAAAAAAAACCCTGTAAGAAAAATAACACAATTGTCAAGTCAATCTAAAGAATGTCAGAACTAAGGTTGCCGTCATTCAGACCCACTGTGTGTATTATCTTTCAGTTTGCAATTACATGACAACAGCCTGGGTTTTTTTTCCCCTTTTTAATTATTTCACTGTACAGGATGGACCTGCTGTCAGATGAATCATGGTTACTTCATTGTAGAAACTGAGGAATAGGAAGGTGATGGCAGAGGAAAGATAGGAAAGGATTGCCTTGTGGTTTGTGCAACCGTGTTGTTCTAGTATTGGATTTTGTTGCTATTATGGATTTCATTGTTTTTGTCTTGAAGATCATTGCTAAGTAATGCTGGGCAGGTCACTTTTAACTTAAAACTTTTCACAGATGGTAACAGATTTTCTGGAAGTGCTGACAACTGGAATCTGATTTCGGATACTCTGAATACTCACTATTATGTCAACTGTACTTGATGAAATTTTATAGATTATGAAGAAAAAGTGTCGAGCATCTCAAACTAGAAAACAATTTTATGGTTTCTCTTGGTAATTTTGACTTTGATTGCTTCATATCTCAGCTGTCATGAGTAAACACAGAAGGCAATACTCCCTCACTAGTGTTTACAGAACATTCAGATCCTGCAGAGAAAGGGCCATGAATGCCTCTTGGGGATCAATGCAGTGCCAGATGTTGGGTGCCCTTCTTTGAACAACAGGATAAGATTTTTCATACAGTGATGCCCCTTTTTCTGTATAGTGAATTGGGAGAAAATTGTAGCAAAGCCTCCAAGAGTTCATTGAATTCACTCTTCAGGAGTCAGGAGTCAGCAATGAGGATCAGCTAGACCTAATATTTTCCTACTTGTCTAAATTCCACTAACAAATTTTCACAATCTCCCTCCATAGTTTTCCCTTACTTTGCTATACTTACCATTTAAAAAGCCTTTCCAAACAGCTGAAATGTTTCTGCCTTCCCAGTCCTCAGCAGAGATGGAGGCAGGTTATCTAGGGACTGCCTCGCAATACACATGGAAAAGTAAACTGTACTGAGACTATTTCTTTATTTCCCATGTCCCAGACAAATGGCCTGGGCCAGTACAGGTTAGGGACCAAATGACTGAAAAGCAGCTTGGCAGAGAAGGCCCTGATGGTCCTAGTGGCCAACCTTGCCAAGGGCCAACAAGGAGCTCTTGTAGCCAAGAAGGCCAAGGGCCTCCTGGGCTGCGTCAGGCTGAGTGTCGCCAGCAGCTCAAGGGAGGTGATTCTTCCCCTCAGTCCTGGTGGGACATGTCTGGAGCGCTGGGCCCACTGCTTGGCTCCCAGTGCAGAGACGTGGAGCTACTGGAGCAGGTCCAGAAAAGAGCCACAAAGATGATTAAGGGATCTCACCTGAGGAGAAGCTCTGAGAGCTGGGCCTCTTCAGTCTGCAGGAGAGAAGGCTCAGGGGAGCTGTATATATTTATACCAATGTATGTAATGGCACCTGATGGAGGCACCTAAAGAACACAGAGCCAGAGTAATTTCAGTGGTGCCCAGTGACAGGATGAGAGGAGATGGGCTCAAAGAAAACACAGGAAATTCTACTCGAACTTAAAAAAAAATAAACCTTTTAAGTGTGAAAGAGGTTGAACTCTGACTGTTCCTTGCATTAAAATTGGAGACGGTTGTTTCACTCAAGGACTGTCTGTAAAATAAGGGGAATCAAAGAAGAACTACTTAATGACCGGACATCCGTTATAATTCTGTATGGTGGAAGTTTGCCTTTGCTCATGAGGATCTGCAGTTTGGGTACCTTCTCAGCTCTCTGGAAGTAAGGATAATTACTTTCGAAAATATATTTACATTCCTGGGTATTTTTTTTTGACTGTCTATTGCCTAAGTAAAGACCTGCAGCTTGTTATCAAGTCTAAAGCTTACCTCATTAGACTATTAAAATGCTCCTCACTTTTTCTTTTGTTCTTTTCATCTCTGGACATCTGGAAAAGTCAAATCCCAGTGTCCTATGTTTGAAATTATGATGATCAATAAATTTCTTCTCAGTTTTTCTACTTTTCTCCTTCCCTCTAGCCTAAATCTTGAGATCCCATTTTATAATGCATTATAGCTTCCTGTCTGGGAAAAGGATCTGTCTAAATGAAAGGTAAATTTCCAGGACATTTCTGGGGTGCATAGGAGAGTTTTAATGTCTTGAAACAATGATCTTGCAAGATGCTAGCTAGATTAGCTGATTCTGTATCCAAAAGTAGATCAGAAACTTCCCATGCTCTTTCCTCTTCACCCTCAGATTGTCTAAATTCCTGAAGCATTTACATTTCTGCTAGCCAAATTCCTCTTCTCTGCTTCTAGTCCTGCCTCCAGAGCCATAGAAACCTGTGCTGAGCATTGCCACCTGCATTTTCCTTCTGTCGAAGGCCTTTCAGAGTCCTCGTGCCCCCTCCCTGCTGAGAAGGGACTCAGTGAATGCTTTCCTTTTACTCAGCAGCTCCACTATTAAAAGCTGAATGCGGAAACGTTTTGTGGTAACTGTGAGCTAGATCTTTACTCTCCCATATGATGAGGACAGCATTTTCATTTCCAGTTTTGTCTCTAGTCCGCTTGAGTGGACTTGAGTGGGTAAAAGAAATAAAAGTTTAAATGGGCGGGTTGGTGATCAGAACTCCCTTTGCCAGCATGCATGGTTAGGATGCTCTTCAGGGAGCCAGGAGATTTGGGTTCTGCCTGACAAAAGCAGCACGATCTCCCTGGTGAATATGCCAACCCATGAGTTGTTAAGTGTAAAGGCCCCTTGATGCAGATCTGAGCTTTTCCTCAGTGAGGCTTGTTGCTGGGGGCTCCTTTTAGCTCCTTGGCCTCTCTCTTGCCCTTGTGTTTTCACCAGATTTCCCCTGACTTTGAGATTTTCCCTTCCCAGACAACTGCTGTGCAGGCAGTTTTGGAGAGAGGTAGACTTACCTCTTCTTAGTGTTTTGCAACAGATGACACTTGTTAGTGCAAACAATCCCTTTTATCCAGACTGCAGTTACTGTGGCTACCATTTATTTCCCTGTCTGTTTATTCAGTCCATCTCTCCAAGACAAGAATCTGTTTCCTAGAATATGCTCTTTCAGAAGGTTTTGTGCAATCTAGTTTTAAGAGATTCAGAGAGAAGAAATGTCAGACCCCTCCTCAGGTAGCTGATTCACAGGGCAGTATAACTCATCCTGTCACTGAGCCAGCCTGTATTTCCTTCAGTTTGTTTCTGACTCTTATTCCTCCCTACTTCACAAATCAGTCCTATTCCTCCTCTGTGGTGTTTACATTGTTCAGATAGATAAGCATATAAATAAACAGATAAATAGATAGGTCCCTGGGGTGGTTCTTCTTCTCCAAAAGATTATTTCAACACTAACGCCTGAGCACACTCTGCTCTCCTTTCTTAGTCGTCATGCAGCCAAACTCATCTGATTGACTTAATTCCTCATAAATCAATAGGTTCATATACTTACCCTCTTGCTTCCTTTGGGATAAGTCTTTTCCACAAGCTCACAGCCAGTTTGTTGGTCTCTGCCACCATTGGGATCTCTTGTTTATCTTCTTTAAGTGCATTTCTCCGCTTAATCTCTGCATTTAAGATTTTTCTTCCTCCTGCAGATTATTCTCTTGTGCCCATTCACTTGACTGTCATGTTGTTATTTCCAGCCTGTCTAGGTTTCGTCGTGTTTTGCGTCTTGTCCTCACTGGTTTACACAACACCTCTCTAATTCATGGGGATCATTACATCAAATATAAATTGAATGAATGTGCTGTTTACTGCTTCCTTCCAGATCATTAATAGACATTAAATAATACCAGACTTAGTGCAGATTGCTAGCCCTCCTTTCCTCCCCTTTCCACACCCAGTCTGTGTCCCAGATATTCTCCCATCGGCTCTTCATGTTCATGTTTATCTTTCATCCCTCTTTGTTTATGGACCCACAGCCTGTGTTCAATCTCTGTGGCGGTACTCATTTCCCAGCCAACTTGCATTCATTTTTCAAGTCATGTTTTGTGCTGAGGCTTTTCTCAGGACTGACTATAGGCTGCTCCTTTATTTCCTTCATCTTCTGATCTGGAAATTCAATAAGAAAGGAGTGATCATGTTTGTTTGGCAAGATATAGTCTTTATTGATTCTTTGGGATGAATTTCATGCTGGAGCTAAGCAAATGCTCCAGCACTGATCATGGGGGATGTGTTCCCATTTCTGCCAGCAATGCTTTTTCCTATATGCTTCAGGGCTTGCTGTATTTGTTAATCTTATTATATTATTAGCCCAGCATAGAATGTGGGTCACAATGACCAGCTGTTTTTTTTTTCAGTGCTGGCTCTCATCTGCTCCTACCAGTGAATACTTTTTCCCTCTTCCTAGGAAGGTCTCGAGTTTGTACCAAGAAGAAAGAGGTTGTCATTGACCAATTCTGAGAAAAAAAAACATGTGAATTGTCTGGAAGGGTGGAGGCAGGAGGGAGAATCGTGTGGCTAAAATGTGGTCTCCAGAACAGGCAGCTCTGCAGTGGGAACTGTAATACTGCAGCAGACGACTCTCTGAGGCTGGGTCAGGTAACAGGAGCCAGCGGGGCTCGTCTCCTCTGGGCTCCTTGTTGCCATAGCTCAGCTCTACAGGTCAGTGGAGAGAAGGCACTGAGAGGAATCACTAAGATCCTGGCAGGAAAGACAGGCGTGTGCAGATCAGCCTCACTGACACCTGATGAAGTTATGAGGAAAAACGTGTGGAGTTTCTGTTCCACTGCACCAATGGGCTGTTCAGAATAATGAAGAAAAATGCCTGAGAAAGGCAAGTCAATTTTTTTTTTCTTTCTATGAGAAATGTGGCTCACTTTCTCACCCTTTATCTTCTCAGGCAAAGAGAAGATAAAAACAAAATTCAAGCCTTTCAGTGCCCTCATTTTTCTCTGCTACCTTTTCCGTCGCCTTATTCTCTCTGTTTAAAGATATATTTTTATCTCTTCTACCTTTTGTTCTCTTGCTCTGAATCACTTTTTGGCCAAGGATCTGTGATAAGAAAGGTCCATTGTTTTCCCTGAAAAGAAAAAGGATATTTTGGTAGCAGAGATGACTTAGCATCTCTTTCTTTTCAGTTGCAGGTTCCCAGCTTCCTGCTATGGTGACTCTGATCTGTGATAGTTTTAGGCTCGTCCCTATTTTAAGTGGTTAGGGAGGACACTGATTTTTTATGCCACAAAATCAGATGGGTGAAAATGTTTGACAGGGTGGGAGTATGAATAAACAATAAAACAGGACAACCTTACGAGAGGTAACCTTGTAAGTCACCATTAGTGACTTAGCTCTGGATAGGCTTTCTGGCAAGGAGAATTTGCAGAAAGTTTTCAAGATATTTAGTGAGCAAGGTGTGTGGATGTTCATGGATGTTGAACAAGGAAAACTGGTAGGTAGCAAGACAAAAACTAGAGTTTCTAGGCTGGGCAAATTGGGGGGATACAAGAGGGTGCTGCACTCAGAGGTACAGCGGAGCTGGGAGAGGGATGCAAGACCTTGTGTTTGGTCCAGCAGGGAGCTGGGCTGGAAGCAGGGGCTGGAGCCCATAGCTCCGACCAGCCAGTATCGAGGATATGGGAAGCCAGGAATTAACAAGCACAGGAGGGCCCAGGGGAGGTTGCAGGATCCAAGCACTTTGTGCCTACAGCTCTATTTGCAAATTAAATGTGCCCCTGCTGAATCTCTGGCACTGAGGCTAACTGGCACAGGATGGGCCTTATTTATTGCCTTACACTGCCTTAGCCTCCAAAAAAGGATGACTGTACGCAGACCCCAATTTGAGCTGCTTCCCAAGTCATGCCTTCAGATTGTTTAGGAGTGTTTGCTGGTATGGATTCAAGCCATGACAAGGGCTGTGTGTATGACTTCACAGCTCCTGTCATTGAGCCCTAGCACCCAGGAACAGTCTCTTTTTTGATTTCCATATAGAGATGACACTGTTTATACAGCAAGGGACAAGATGGAATCTAGGCCAGGTTTTGGAGAAAAAATGAATAAAGGAGTCCAAAGAGACAGCAAGGAGTCCCAGGAGTGGGATCAGTCAGCACTGGAGCGAAGCCTAGCAGGATAATGAGCAACAGGTTGCACAGCAAGGTAGCAGAAGGCAGGATCAGGACCCAGAAATAATCTTGTTAGGGGTTACCAAAGACAGTAGCCTTATAGAGGTGAATCTGCAGCAGCTCCCTGTTACCAAATTGAGCCAAGCACATGTATATAACACATATATACACTTAAACATGACCACCACACAGATCAACATAGTCAGAAACACTCAGAACTCACTGAAACACAAACATCAGCATCCTGATCCCCTCTCTTGCTGTTCCGGATGTAGGTCCATTAGTGGCAAATGAGAAAATATATAAAAATAGGGATCCTTCCACCAGCTACCTTGAGACACTCTATCCAGTAGCTACCCCTGGCTCCCTGCTAGCCCTCAGGGCATGGCTGGACAAGTACTATGGCCAGTGCTGTTCCCACTTGACTGGCCAATTTTATTCTCAATTCCGCTATTTTTCCACACTTGTTTCTTGTGAAAGCACCTTGTTCTCTCCCTTTCCCCACCTATGATACTTGCCCTAAACATCTCACAATAACTTCTCTACAATCCCCCGATGCTTCCAAACCCCATGGCTGCATGCTACTCAGTTTGCAGTGTCATGGAAAGCCTCTTCCCCCAACCCATCTAGCTGCCATTACCCCTGACCCTGAACTGAGGGCCCTCATGGGGCAACCCCAGGACACATGAGGGAGGCCTTCTTTTCTGTGGTGGGGGTGCTGCTTTCCTAGGCTGTCTGTGGTGCCTCTGGGCTCCTTCATGGATGTGAAGATGAGCCTTTGATCGCATAGCCTAACAAACAGCCTTGAGGCAGAATCAGAAACCTCAGACTGAAGACCACATTTTAGAAACAGAATATAGAAATAATAGTAGTAGAAATTTGGTGCATGGATGCATGGATACAAAAACTTGCAAAACTGTCAAAATGGTGGTTATTAACCATAAGCAAATCTATGAGACTAGGAAGGAAGGAGAGCTTTCTAGGGGAGGGTTAGAGGTCTCATGCTGAACTCTCATACACAGATAGCAGCTAAATATGTGTTTCTGGGTGAAACAGAATTTGTGTGATGCCTGTTAGGAGGTTCCACCTAACAATCAACAACATCTTTATGTCTGGTTTTCCAGGACCAGGATGTAATTTAAAAATCTGCTCAGACAGAAACAAAGACCTGCTCTATGTCTAGACAGCCAGATTGACTGGGAATAGATCCAGTGCATTAGGTTTTATGTCTCTTCTTCTGCAGCCTTGTGAGGAAGATGATGGACAGGTCACTCTGTGAACCTGTCTTTGCCTGGGAATATTCCTGTGAGAACATTCGTGACAAAGTATGAAACTCCCAAATGTCCTAGACACTCCTTGTGCAACGAAGCTCTCTACTTGGAGACCCCTGAAAACAGCATGTCCTCAGTTTTCCTTGCACCATTCAGTGGTTGTTTCTTGTCACTTGGACTGAGAAGAGCACATACAGCTTGTTGCCTTGTTAACAGATTATGCCTATGATTGAGTTACTGGCAAATGTGGGTGAGATACAGCTCTTCAGGCCTTAACAGGAGTCTCATTGTAGAGCCTCATGCTTTGAGTAAAGATACTTCAAATGCTGAAGCCTGCTAACTGAAGATATTTTTGTTACCATAGGATATTGGTGATTTTGTTAGGCTCATCTAAAAGTTATGGGGGGTCCACCTATTACGGAATTAGGCCATCAACAGTCCTTGCTCTAGCCTAGGTGGCAAATGTTGCAGAGGCCCTTATTCTTAGATATTGTGGGAATAAAAGTGCAGGGAAAAAAGCACATTTCCATGGCTTTTAAGGGTCAGATTTTCATTTTTATTTTACATCTAATACTCTATCAGGAACAAGTGTACTAGACTAGGGGGTGGCTGGAGTGCTCTTTCATGCAGTGGATCCTTTGAGGACCAAAATCATTACATGGTACTAAGCTGCTCCAACTCACTTTGAGGCCAGAGTACAACAAAGGACCAGAAGCCATAAACTAGTCCTGGATATCCCTGTTCCTTATTTGTGCTAAGTGCTCTCAGCTGCCGTGGAGGATCTGGACTTTTCTGTTCATGAAAAGTATTCTGAACCACCATGCTTATAAAGGCACAAAGCATCAAATTGCAGTAAGTCATGTTGCCTAAGTGCTATGTTTAAATGGGTAAAGCAATCCGTGTTTTGAATAAAGGTGAGTTCCAAACGTCATTAAAATGTTACTCCTCGGGCAGCACGGTGATTCTAAGCAGAGGGTCCCCAGTGTGGAGACACAGCAGCAGCAGCTGCCAGTGCAGCTCCCAGCCCCGCAGCCTGTGCTGTAACCACATCTGCAGCAATGACAGCAGACCTGGAAGCCCTGATGTGGGAAGTTATGGCAAGCCTTGGTCTCTGGAGGGAGGAAGAGGGAAGGGCTTGGAGTGACTTTGCACCTGTGGAACAACGCGCTGCTCTTACAATGCCCAGCACCAGCCAAGCTTTGCTCCAGGGAAGCCTGGAGTGCTTTAGAAAGCTTTTTGCAACAACTATGGTCGCTATAAACACAAATGGAGAAAGCAGCTATTAAAAGATTTTTAAAAGGCCTTCTGTTGGTTTCTGCTCTCTCTAGCTGCTTTTGGAAAGGTTAAGGATGTAGTGAATGCCAAATGATAAGCTTTACAGTCCCCAGCACTCCCGAGACCTGAAAGAAATCTGCTAGTAATTGTTTTAAGCTAATGATTCCCTGCAGGTTGATTGGTGCTTATGTGCCTAGGGGTGAGAGGCTGCAGTTATAGAAGCTATGAAAACAAATTGCCTCTGTGTTAAGGAATGCCAAGCTGCCTGTTCAGCTTAGCTCGGCTTCGGCATTTTTATTTTAAGGTCTGTTTGCAAACTCAGAGCTTGGATCCTGCTGATTAAATAGCCTCCTACTAGGATTTACTGAAACACAGTAGGACATTGATACCAGGATACCATCTCTCCTTGTAAAAGATAGGGAGGACTTCAATTAATTCCATTTAATGCAAATCACATTGACTATTAGATTTTTGAAAAGGAAAGAAAGAAGTAGAGAATGACAACTTCCTTCCCTTGGAAAAACAGAAAAAATTACTGTGCTTTCAACAGATGGGAGTTGCATTTAGTTCCCATCTGTGGCTAATAAGCTGCCTCCCAAATGGTTCAAGGCTGGAAAATCACCTGGTCTTCAGGAGAGCCAGCAAGGAGACTTGGTTTTGAGACTGGGTTCTCCAAAGGGCTTGGACGCATGTGTCCTGTCTACACAGCTCTGTAAGAGACAGAGCACAAAATACGGTTTCCCAAACACCCTTGCTTGGACTTGTCTAATTTTGGAGACATCTTGGGTCCCTGGGGAAAGGTGCAAGAAAGGTGAACACCTGTTTGAAGTTAGCATTACGTGGTAAGCCTAGGAGAATCCAATTTGCTATGCAGTGGCTGTGCAGAGCGTTGTCCCTGTGTGCCTCCCTGGTCCGGGTGTCAGCAGGCACGGGAAGGTCAGAGCTGTCTCCTCTCAGCTAGCTTGCACATGAAGCCAGGCTCTGTGTCCTGGTGAGCAGGAATGGTTGAGCCCAAGATTTTCTAAGTGTCCTCAGGTTTGGACATTTTGCACAAGCTGCAGCCCAGAGCAGAGTGTCTTCATGTGAAGGGGGATAAAAAGTGTCTACTCTTACTCTTTCCTGCCCTGGGTTATCTGTTGACTACTGTTAGCAGCTAGTCATTCCTCCTGCAGTGCCTCCTGTAGCCTCTTCCAGATTCACCGGCAACCCTGGGTCCAGGTTTGTGCCCCTCTTCCAGGCTCTCAGCTGAGATGCCCGATCAGAAGCTGAGCCAGTTGAGGCTCTCTCTATACTTAGGGCAGAGACTGTCACCTTCCAGAGTAACCCAGTGTTTATGAGATACATGGTTGACCTGGCTCCTGATTTAGCAACTCATTTAAGTTAGATGGGATGAATCAAGGTCTATGGGACCAAAGCAGGGTGCAGACTGCCTTGGTAGGTTAGTTGCCCTTTGTAGGCTTATCTTTGAAAAGAATGTACTGGAGAGAAGAAAGCAAAAGTCCACCTTAACCCCAGACACTGCTGGCCGATCCCTCATGTTGGAGAAACATCATAAAAGCAGTAAAGAGAAACCTGTGAAAGGCAGGCAGGACTCCGCAGTGATACTGAATATGTGTGCATAAAAGCAACAAAAATATTCACAGTGATCCTATGTTGAAAGAGCATCGTACGAAGAATTAAATTTAAAACCCTGCCTACAGAAGGCACAGAAGAAGAAATCTGCTCCCAGGAAAGGACTTCTCTGCCTCCATATAGCCTAATGTCCAGCAGTCATTACCTGGATACCTGGATGATTTACAAGAGCACCTCTGCAGGAGACACTGGACTCTACTTAAAAAAACACATTGGACTGGAAAGTTTAAACTAGTGACAAATTTTGTGCTAATGTGGCCACTTGCCCTCAGCTCAACAACTGTGCTCAGCTGTTAGTAACAGGATGTTGCTGGTACCTCCAGGAGGTAGAGGGGTAGCAGGTAGCAACAAGATTTTGATGATCTGCAGGTGACTTCTTAGTCACCAAAAGTTTAGGCCAGCTAGCCAAGGAGCAAGGTGAGATGCATAGAAATTTCCTTGCTCATGTTAGCAGACCTGGGGATACAGTCAGGGAACTGATGTGAGGACTAGATATGGGGCTCTGCTGGGAGCCCTCCACAGTAAGGGCTACTATGCAGAGGGAAATGCTCCTCCTGCTTTTTGGACGCAGACAAGATACACAGTTCATATTGCCATTCCTCCTGTTAGCAAAACAGCTGGGGCCTTTCCAGCACGTGATAGTTTGTCTGTGAGCCCACCACTGCCTGTTATAATATAGCTTACCTTTCACTACCACTTCTATGACAATCTGGTACTACCTCTTACACTATCACTTGCATTACCAAGTCTACGCCACTGCTTACTGAGAGGGGAATGACTACATGGTAAGATGAATTTAGGGGGTCTAGGCTATATACACCTAATACCTAGAATTCTAACTTCCTCTTTCAAGCAAGAATTCATTTTGTCAGTGTACTCTTTGGTGGTCCATTAGTAAAAATATTATTATTATTATTATTATTTTTAATACTAGCGGTCTTATCATCACTAGCCCGCATTATAGTTCTAAAACAGTGGAAGAAGCCCTGATATTTTTTCTCCACCATGTGTAAGAACTGAAATCAGTCTGTAAATGCTCAACAAATAGGGCATGAGCTCCCTGGGAGCCTATGGAT
>JAWLRI010000031.1:3557128-3676408 GCA_034781795.1 Crypturellus tataupa
CTGAGATAACGGGTATTGCTGTTATAGGCATTACCAGCAGCACAGGGTGAAAGAGCAGTTTGGGCTTGTTTGCATGCTGCTTTTAAGATGAGCATCTGCATTTATGGACGATTAGAAGCAGCTCGGTGGCAGCTGAAGCCACTTGGGGTGCATCTGCCTCAGGTCTGGCCCTCACTCACACCAAACCTGGCCAAACCCAGCTCCTCCTTACACTGACCCAGGTGAACCTGGGGTGACCAGATGCTCACATATACCTCATGGACTCATGGACAGCGGGAAAGACCCTCTCTGCCTGAGATCGAGTTTAGTGGGCAGACTGGGGTATGCCTCCCTGAGCTTCCTCACATGCTGTCACAATATTTCACTGTGAGATTTTCTTCTGGAAAGCAGACAGTGACACTGACCCTCCAACCCTTCCTTTCCTAGATGAGCGGTAAAAGGCCATTTTGAGACTCCTTCAAAAGTTTCTTCTCTCTGATGTGCTTCTCTCACAGGATGAACTTGGCCAAAGGGGCACCAGACCATTCTGTCGGTGGTCGGTTCCAAAATATCTTGCCACTGGGAAGCTTGATCCACAGCGAACGGCTGTATTAACACACCCTTTGAAAATGCTTGTCTTGCCCTCTCTTCTCAGGTGGACTTTTCATTTTCTCATGGCCCTTAAACTGTGCAGTCCTGCCAGAGTCAGCAAGGGCACCTGTCTAATAAGGAGAAAGCTGGGGTCACAGAGAGGAGGTTCCCCCTTTTCCACTCAGGGCATATAGAGACACTGGCTGATGTACCTCTGTGTTTCTGATGTGTCTAGAGCGATGATATGTCGTGGTGAGGTAAAGGGATGGCTACTGACAGGCGCAAGCCAGTTTGGGTAAGAAAATGAACACATGGCCAGCAATAATATCAAAAGGACAGTAGAAAAACTACAGCTGTGAGCCTGGAATGCAGCACAAACATAAAATAAACCTTAAAAGCCCCCCCGAGAGAATTGCAGATATGCCTCCACCCTTTTAGGTTGTCAGCAAACATCTCAATGACAAGGAGAATGGAAGGCATCTAAACACACTCAAATGCCTGCATCCCTCCAGGCTCATAATGTATGCACCTCGTAACTCAAGAAACACAGGCACCAGCTCAACAGGCAGACAACAGTTTTTAACCTCTTTCTGTATGATCTTTCTTTTTTGACAGGAGAAAAGAGATTATTGGTTATAATTTGCTCCCCAAACAACAAGATGAATCATACACTTATATTCAGTTGTTTTCCAACTCAAAGGATGGATTTAAAGTTTTCCTTTCACTAATAAAACTCACGGGGCTAAAATTTGACAGTTATTGCTGGCAAGCCTCTTCTGATGCAAATAGGTGTCCTTCACATGCAAAAAACCCATTAAAGAGCCAAAGGTTGGATTCGGAGTGTATTGGTCTTCTAAGCCTTTCTGAACTGGGTCCATGATCCCCAAATCTATAACATGAGGACAGTGTTCTCAATTACAGCACAGTGAATAATTGGCAGTGACTGATCTGCTGAGTGAACATTACTGGCCTTCCAAATAGACTTGCCCCAATGTTCCTAGATGTATTCAATGGGAATTGTTCGTGCACAGATGTCTACACATCGTTCTGGCTTTGCTAGCTTGCTTGGAAGCAATTAATGATGTTAGTGTTTGATGCTCAGAATTCAGGCTGCTCAACTCTCAGGAGTTTCTTTCCTCCCTCTGAGTGAATAGTTTGTATTACCCTGCAGCCCCAGTTAGAGAAAGCACTCAGGCATGTCCAGATAAGTAGATGGGGCCAAAAGCAGGTTCCCAGGATGGATGTGTGCGAAGCAAAATTCTTTAATTTTCCCTGTAAATTTTGCTACTGCTGTCCTGTCCTGCTCTGGCTAACAAGCCTGCCAGTGCACTCATCAGCCAAATGCAGTGCTCCAGGCAACTTCCTTACCAAATTTTCCAAAGATCCATGTTCCAAAACCTCATCTTTTAGTTATGAGTAAAGGATCTTTATAGCCCTTATTATTGGGGAATAAACGTACAAAACGTGTCAGTACTGTCTCTAGAGTCTCTGTTGTTTGCAGACAGAGTTTAGGTTCCTAAACACGCTGAAGGCAATGGAGAGATTCCTCCCTGCTTTGACAACAAGCTTTGAAGCAGGATCTGTGTTTCCTGAGCTACATTTTCCCTGGCTTGTAACGGTAATTCCTGCCATCCTTCGTGCAGCCAGCACTCCCACCCTGAAGGATGTCCCTCCTGCCAAGGGGTGACCAGGAGATGCATGGGCTGCTGCACCCGTCATCTTCCAGAGCTGTGTGGGCATAGACTGTGAGATTCAATGCCCAAATCCTGGAGGAGACAGAGGGTGTCAGGCCCCTGTGAAGATAGCGAATCGTTCAGGCAAAGCAGCAGTCTGGCACAGCACATAGCATGTACTTAACTTCAAGTCTGCAAGCAATTCATTTGAGAGTATTCATAACCAGAAGGAATGAGAAGAATAAGAGTTGTCCTATATTACATTCGTGAGCAGATTCACAAGGCTTCAGTATAATGTCCTGAGGATGGACTTATCTTTTCTTTTCTTACTGGCAGAAAAGAAATGAGACCTTTCAAAGGTTTTAAATTGTGCTGTCAATAATTATTAGACTTACTAGTAATTACTGAGAAGGAATGTAAATTAGCAGTCAGATTGCTACTCCTTAACCCTCCCAGGTAAACTTCCACCCACATGTCCTAGTGCTCTTATCTGCTCTTCATTGTGATACAGCATAGCACAAGTCTGTAGATATGCAATGCTGAAAGACACTCCACCACAGCGCAGTGTACAATCCATCCTTGTATATTTAAGCTGCATGAGTCAGAGTGTATTTAGAGATCTCCCTCCATGTAAGTGTGATCTATTTACAAGCATGCGTAGGTTTTCAGCATTTCACAATAGCTGGCATAAGAGCATAATTTATCTGAAAACTCAATTTGTTCTGGACTGTTTGCTAGTCATGTGAGTATAGCTGCTTTTTGGAAAGACAGTGTCTATCTCTAAACTCAAAAATAAAACCTTGATCCTGTGGTATCTGAGGTGCTTCTTTTTCAAGAAACACTTTCTACTGACAGGCCTTTGACATTCCACGATGAGTGTTTTAATGCAGCATAAATGTGAATTTAATCTTTGTACTTCTTGTAAAATTCAATATCTCCATGTACTGTGCATATTTCAGAAGTCGAGGGCATTCAGGCATATAAAAGCCACTGGATTATGCTTAACACAAAGCTGGTACAAAACACAACTTTTAAAAGCCTCATAAGATTAATTTAGACTCAGAAATCTTTATAATGCTCCTTCTTTCTCTGCAAGCAATAACAGGAACTGCAAACTGCCATCAGAGGAACCACCCAAGCAGAGAGTTGGTCACTGACGGATCTTTTATATTATACCACAGGGGCTAAATTCCATTTCTGTTTCTGTACCTAATGTTTCCTACTGACTAGCTCTAGGCAGCTCCCTACTTACTGCCTTATTTATGTCCTATGAATCACTCTCAGAAGCACCCCCACTGACATACGGAGATAGGTGAAATGTAGGCTACAGGTTTTTCTACACCTACACAAATGCAAGGCTGATTTCAGTGCAGCTGTGCATGAGTGTGCGAGTGCACAGAATAGCTGCCGGCTCCTTCTTCACTGGCACATTTGCAGCTCCCATTTTTTGCAGGTCCTCCGTGTGTGTCACAGCAGTGACAGGCCCATGGAAGATCAATAACAGCTGAAGGTCCCCTCTCTTTCAGCCTTTTCCTTCTGAATTGTAGCAGTGTGAAGCAATGGGCTAAATCTTACTCTCACTGAGTCAGAGGCAAGCAGCCAGCAGGTATAATCTCTGCAAATAGGAATATCAAAATAAAGGAGATTTGTGTGGCAGCCCAGCAAGGCCCCAAGTCCACAGCCATGGTGTAGCAGCACTAATTCTTTCCTGAATTAGAGTTAGGTTCTGGAATAGACTGCTTAGGACTGGGCTAAGGATAGAGTCCATTTCTGCCATTTGGCCTTCCATGTGACATTGGGAAAACCACATGGTCACTCCGAGTTCAGTTTCCTCATCTATAAAATGGAGCAGGGAAATGCTCAACCCTGTTTTGCAAAACATTTTGAGTTATTTTGCTGGAGTATGCTAAGTCCTATTATCATTATCAAAAGCATGGTAAATAAATTAAGAATAAAAATGCAACAAATGTTAACACTGAACAGAAAAATGGAGCTTTCACTTTTGAAGGTTTCTCAGATCACTTCTACGTTTGCCGGGGGTGGCCTCTAGCATATACTGTAAATCCACAGGTAAAGATTATCGTTATGTAAATAATAATGATAAAATAAAATAAAGGTAATGGATCATCACTAGTCATGTCTATATGCAGTGGTGGACAGGCCGTATGGAACAGCCAGTCACTGGTTATTCACATCAAGGAGCTGACTGGATCCGCCGTGGTTCTGTCTACACCCTGTGTCTGGGCACCCCTGAGGTGTATGAGGTGGCAAGCATCATCCATGGTCAGATCCCGCCAAGTATGGAAGACACAGAGCTTGGAATTATGCCTGGACCAAGATGCTCAGAAGCACTCCAGGACCAGTTCACACATAACCTATGTTTTTGTTTTGTTTTGTTTTGCTTTTAATAGAAAGAAGCAATTTTGGAGAAAGGGATTTGCTTACACCTCATGCTTTAGAATTTGTTCCTGTGAATCTGATGGTAGAATTTTAAAACAACAAAAATTTTCCAATTGAAAAAACGTTACTAGGGAAGAATCCATCTCCTGAGGAAAGTAGTCTTGAAAGCCCATGAAACGGATCTGTGAAAGCCTCCTGCAGCAGACTGCAGATAGTCCCTCTCTGTGGTGTAAGTTAAGTAACTGTGTTAGTGCTCTCACTCTCTTAAAGTAAGTGGCAAATTCCTCATTGATTCACTGGGGCCAAAATTTTACCCAGGAATTTAAATGTATACTTCACTATAAATGTATATGCATAAATGTACATGCACTATAGCTGCCTTTCTTGATAGCTGGGAGAGTTCAGCTTGTTTTGCAGTATTTAAAACCAAGCTATTATAAGGAAGGGAAGATCAGGGTGTTGCTAAGACCCTTTAGACCTTTTATGTTGCTTATTTGAGCCATAACACCTGACAAAGGAAAGTGGGAGCTTTTGTTTTTGAGGGTAACTCTTTTTCAATGTTGAACTGCTTAGAGGATCCCCTCCTGGGAGTACCTGAGTTTTGATAATCCACTGTGGGACAATACAGTGGCTAAAATACAATGATGATAATGGCAAGAAAGGCCATTACCTTCCAGTGATACATAACACTGGTTAACAGCACGTTTATTTTGTCTCACCTCACATTTATGTACCTACGGGTGTAAAGGCACACACTTAGATTCTATAGCAAAATGTACCAAGGCCAGACTTTCCCCTGACCTAAACTCCTTAGGCTCTTAAACCTGAATTAAGAGACAGATCATTCTTAAATTTGAATCTGGAGCAAGTTTGGTAATTTCCTTGAAGATTTTTTCTTTGTCACATGATTTTAAAATAGATCTCCTCACCATCTGGATATGTTCAGATGAGTAGCACCTGGCAGTAGCCACCTTTAATACTGAGGAGAATTTAACATTAGAGCAATTTGCTCAGGGATATGTTGGGCTCTCTGTCAGTCATGTGTTCATATGGGTGTGTTTGACAAGAATTTAAGGACATGATGGAAAGAACATCCCCAGGACTTTCTGCATGACACAAGAGATCAGATGTTTTTAAAGTACTCCTTCATCTCTAGACTCTACTAATTTAAGTCATCTTTGTGCCAGAAAGAATAAAGACTTCAACATGCAGAAAGATCAGTATGTACTCACTGTGGATCAAATGGCTCCAGGGTCCAAGAGAGAGAACCCTTCGTATTTCTGTGCATGACTTGATTTTTGTATACATTTTCCTTAAATGTTTGCCTAATTTTAATTCCCCTTCCCTCCCTCTGCACTCTCATTGTTCATCTGAAAGTGTTTTTCTTTAATTTACTTGGTTTGGTTTAGAGAAATTTTGTATAGGCACAAACACTTTGCAGTATTTGGGTAAGGTTTGCATTTTTCTTGCAAAGAAGTAGACCTAGTCCAAATCTGCCCATTTCTGCTCAGCCAGCACACAGTTCTTGGGAGTGAGATTCGAGCACAGCTGATAACACTGCGTATGTGTTGGGAAAGTGGATGGTCTCCTTTAGGTGACCTCACCTAGTAGTTTGGAGCAGATTCCCCATTTTCGTGCCGCAAGACTTTTTAACCTGTGAACTTGGCTGTGTCTCTAGAGGTGATCCAAAACCAGGGTATCTGATTTGAGAAAAGTCTGTAAAATTTTGACTCAGGCCAAATTGGCCTGAAATATTTTTTCCCTCTTTCCTGCTTACACCCAGGAGCCATGGCAGGCGCAGCCTGCTACCTCGCCCTGCAGACAGAAGTGCTGGGGCCAGTCCCAGCCCTCCCGGGACTCGGCTCTGCAGGCGGGAAGCGGACAACCTGCCTGCGGCTCTGTGGGACGCCAGGGTCCATCACACCCCGGGCGCTGAACCTTCTTGCTCCCTGGCATCGTGGAGTCTCCCGACCCGTGTGCTGCCGGGCTGGGGACTGGCTGCCAAAGGCCCTGGTGCTGGGGCTGCCCAGTGAAGAGCCCTGCACCGCCAAGGGCGCACGGTTGGCCCTGCTGGCTGCGCTGGCCGGGAGTCACGGGCCTGGGGAGAAGGCCTTGCCTTTGTGTTTGGCCTGGAATCCAGCCAGGGTTGTGTTTAATTTGGTGAAAGGTTGAATGAACAAGCAATTTCCCAACAAAATCATTTCAAGAGTAGAAAAGACGTTTTTCATGAAACAGAGTTTTGCCAAGAAAATCTCTTGCCTTCTTTCCTGTGACTATCGGTAGCCACCAGAACTAGCAAGATTCTTCTTTTCAAAGCATCTGCCTGGAGTCTAAGATATGAATCACTTATGTTTCCTATTAGCCACCACACCAATCTGCCTTACCTTCCCACCTCCACAGATTTCTGAAAGGTAAACTAATCCCATCGGGATGGAAGCTGACCGGTTCACAACAGATGCCCTGAAGAACACGGAGCTGCTCTAAAGGATCCCATCTGATCCTGCAGTTTTTCTAATGGAAACCCTTTTGTAATTGTGCTAGTCTTCAAAGGAGTGATGTGAAAAATTCATAAGAAAGACAACAAGCCACTGGAGCTGATATTTTTTAAAAATATATCATTTGCCAGGGCTACCAGCTGCTGGCCAGACATTGTGCTAGCTGCCTTCCTCACACAGAGATGTCCCCCATCTGCTGAATAAATGCTCCTTTTGTGCATGTTTTTGCAGCTGAGGCTTGAGCTGAGAGCCTTGTGGTCTGCAGGCAGCAGCTCCACAAAGAGAGTCAAAACTGATTCTTGCTCTGGACTAGACAGGCAGGAAGCTGAAGCCTTTCTCAGCTGGAAGCATTCTTTGCCTATATCTCACAACATCCCTTCCAATCATATAAAAATCTTTGAAGGAGAACATCTCCCCGCAATCCTTCACAGAGCAAATCCACTCAGGCAAGGCGTATTGCTGGGAAGGAGCCAGCTTTGCTTGGTGGTCCTGGCTATTGGCATACACCATGACTCAGTAGGGAAGAGAGAATAAATAAAATACAATTAAGAGGTACAACAATGTTACCAAATGGGATTGTGCCTTTCCCAATTAGAAATGTTTTTCCTACCTCCATATGTTGCATATTACAGAGCCCTTTTGTTGGTAAACATATCCATGACTCCCTGCAGAGATGCCAGGGCCACTCACCAGGAACTTCGAGACTGAAATTGTGCATGAAGTCCGATATGCCATGCAAAGATGCTCTTATTTCCATGTATGCTCTCCTGTAACACAGAGGGACTCTGAAAAGCTGGAAGCTGCTGGTAGTTGGCACAGCAATTCCGCCGCCAATACCTCTCCCTAAAAAAAAAATAGAGGAAGGATGGGAATAAGCTTAGCAATGTGTGTTTCTTCATATGACGGATCCACAATAGAAGAAACCAGCTAAAACATTTCCATTGTTCCCTTCCATTTGAGGATCTGAGACCTTAGCAAGGACCATGGGAACATACACACATTTGCATCCAGGCAGTATTTTCCCAGTTTGAGAAGCAGCAAAGTGATTTTTCCCAGAGCTCAGGCACAGGAGCCAGTAACACGCGCTTAACAACCTACCACGCATCTGCTGAGCTGTGTCTGTGTTTCTGCTCTCAGCCACGGCAGATGCAGCTTAAAGCTCTTTCACTCTGTACTAAGTTGTTACCTGGCATTTAGTGTCAGACTTAGGGGATATAAACACATGCACAGACTGTTACTGTGGCTTCACTGTTGCACAGTTATCTGCTGCCTCATGGTAACCTGTCCTTGTGTCTTGGCCTCCAAATCACCTGGCACGCGGTTGGCAGAGCAGGCAATAAAATTCCCAGATCCTGGTTCTCAGAGCTATGCTTTAAGCACTGGCATGTCAGTTCATTTGACGCTGCAGCAAACCAGGCACAGCTTTGTAACAAAACCTGAGCACAAAACACAGGAGACTCAGCTTTCTAGCCTAGGTGCAGCATCGGCTTTGAAATAGGATCTGCTCCTTAGTGCAGCTGTTATTTTGTTAGCCTTTCCTGGCGAACTGACTAAAAGTTGATGGGCACTGGAAAATTCCTTTGTCATATATTTCTCCATTAATTTCTCTGAATGTGTGTGATTCAAGAGTGATGTAAATCACCGCTGCCACCTCACGCTATTTATCTGTTTCTTTAGCAGGCTCTCATGGTAACCAGCAACTACTGTATTTAGAGAATGCACTGCACCACACCTACTCTGTGCTGCACTTTGCTGGAGAGGAGTGAGAGAAAGAAAGGAAAAAAAAAAGAGAGGAAAAGAGAAAAAGAGATGGAGCTAAAAAAAAACAAAACAAAAAACAAAGAGAAAGAAAGGAAGAAAGAAAGGAAAAAAGAAAAGAATCTTATGATGTCCTTTATCAGAAGAGGGGAAAGATTAGATTTATTTCTGGAGTGACTATGAGTACCAGACCAGCTAGCTGCAGTTTAGGAGGTCTTTCTATATAATCTACCCAGTCCCAGTTATTTTAATTCTGTGTTGCCAGCTGGCCTCTGCAGAAATCTATTCAGGGTTCAATTCTAAACAGTAATGTTTGGGAAAAGTACAATCTAAAACAGACAGATCTGTATGTGTTTAGGTTTTGCTTTCTTTCCACTTTTAAATATTAAAAATTGACTCCAGCTGCAGGGTAAAGTAACGCCCAACCTATAAAGACACTGACAAATAAATCACAATACAATTTGCTGTGCATTTTCTGAGGTCTAAATACCAGCTCTTGAAAGGAATTTTCCATGATTACATCTTGGGAAGATATCTTCACTACCAACAACTCCTTTGACTTTTATACTTCTTAAAAGTCATCACATTCCCACACGGTCAGACCCTGCCACTACTTCTCTGCCACATATCTGAGAAGCTAAATGGGCTACCTGATGCTCAAGGTATCTGCTTAAGATATAAGCAGAGTTCCACTACCTTGATCTGGGGTGTTGATAATCAGAATAGCTGCCTCGGGTTTTTAAAATGCATTTTTGATATGGGTAAAATGTTGGTCAGTTGATCACCCCCTCAGCTGATTTACATCCGCCACCTGAACCACTCGGTTCTTCTTGTTTGCTACATCAAGTTTTGGCAGCCCTGACCGAAGTTGAGGCTTTTATTATTATTCCTCTCAAAATTACTGAAGAGTAAGAAGTTGCCTGCTTCAACAGGGTACATCCCGGAGACAGCACTTTTACCTCCTGAAAGCCTTTTGCAGCCTGTAGTACTTGTCCAAAAGTCCCGTCTTTCTTTTCCTCCTCAAGAAGAGATAAATAATTAGTGTTCAAAGAGAAAGAAGATGGAAATGCCATCTAAGAGGCACCACAATCAGGGAGCAGTCATTAACCCACAAAAAGCTGTCTTCATTTGCACAGCCTGGAAAATAGCTTCTACTTTAATTTTTAAAATATGTTTTTAAAATGACAAGTTAACTTACAGTTGAAAAAAATTAACTTTGAACCCATTCCCTTGAATTATCCCATTCTCATTACTAAACAGGAGAAGAGAATATCAGGGCATTGCCCTGTTCCTGCCAAAAGCTGTTTTTTATTTTATTTTATTTTTTTTTTTTGCGGGGTGGAAAAACAAAACATTAAAACCAAAATATCTGACCACTTTCTGAAGCCATCACTGGACCTGCACACAAGCGGTTCCTGTCACTGCCCTGGCCCTGATGTCTGGGGCTCTGTACCCAGGTTATGCAGGGTGCAGTTAGAGCTGCAGAGCATCCCAGGCAGCTGCAGCTGCTCATTGAGGTCACAGGATCTCCTCGTCCATGAGCAAGATGCCCAGAGCAGCCGGCACAGTGTGAAACCTGCAGGGCTTTCCCAGGGAGTCTTGGTCTCTGTGGGCTGGAACTGGTGCCTGCAGGAGCTCCTGTCCCGGAAGGACTTTGCACAGACTTTACTGCCTGCAAAGCAGGAAGCCAAATTATTGTTTCTCCTCCCATGTGAAGAGATTAGGAGGTCTAATAAACACTGCAGGAAAGAGCAAACTCTGAGCAGGTAAGGCAGGAATCCCCATCTCTGCGCATCATAAATATTTGCAAATCTGGAATGGGAGGGCAAAGCAGCAGTGAAAAGGGCTTAAAGCCTTAAAGAAGCCCCTGACAACAAGAGATGTAAAAACGAATGATAAAAAAGTCTTTTATAAATACAGCAGATGTAAATAACTCAGAAGGTGAGGAAATACCAGATTCTATTGATGAGGCTGGGAAGTAATACATTTTAACCAGATGCACAGTATAATTAATAATAACAATAATAACAAGGAGACAATGGCAAAAAGATAACAAAGAGAAACCTGGAATTGTTAAGAACAGATCATGTCAGAGCAATCTACATCCCTTCCTTGGAAAAAAAAAAACTGCATTGTGGAAAAGAAGGAAGTTGATGTGATCTGTCTTATCTGAGTAAGATTTTTGACAATTTTGGATAAGATGTTCTCATACAGAAACTTGCCAGCCTGGTCTCTCTGAAATTGCTATGGGGATGGTGTACAGCTGGTTGGAAAATGTAAATAAGAAAGGTACTCGGAAAGGAGTTCCCAACAGTTTGCTATCAAGTGGCCCAGGTGGCATTTTTGGAGTCTCTTAGAAATCCATTCCGGGCTTGGTAGTGTTCAGCATTTTCATTAGTGATTTGAATAGTGGAAGAGCAAGCATGCTTGTGAAATTCACCCAGGACACTGTGCTGGCAGGCTCTTTGGAGGCCAGGAGAAGCATTTGAAATGATCTTGATAAATTTAAGAAATAGTCTGAAATCAATTAGATGAAATTCAATAAAGGCCAGGACAAAGTCATAGACTTGGGAAGGGAAAAATCTATCACACAAAGACAAAATAACTGCAGGAATGTCTCTCTCTAAACACAGGGCAGTTTTTAAAGCAGAAAGGATTTGAAATTGCAGTCCAATTTTCATAAATCCTGAGGGCAGCGAGAGTGTCAGTAACAAATGGGCACATCTCTAAGATCTGAACCTTATATTTTCACCTAAAGGAAAGATCACAGAAGTTTTTATGCATCCATTTCCTAAAAGATGGGGATCTGACAAAAAGCTGGCTTTGCTCTCCCCCAGTGGTGGGACTCTGCCTTACTGTGTTACTGTAAGGGGGTAAGGTGTATTTGCAATCCCCTTGAGGAAATAATGAAGAAAAAATATGTGCCTTTTGTTTGCTGAATAAATGCCAATATATCAATATCAGTATCAGACACCCCTCTGTTTTCCTGGCTGATAATATCCTGCCTGGCCACATGGAGTTAAATCAAAGCAGACTGTTAGTGAGAAACTAGCAGGAAATGAAACAATGTGAGGGTCTAAGGAAGGATGGATGTGTATGGTCCAGCATGGAGAATGCCGAGAGTCCTTGAGAAAACCAGGGGAATCTGTGAATGAAAAGTGGTCCCTTCCCTGGCTCTGAGGGACCGCGTGGTTGATCACTGCTGTGTCCTGTAGGAACCCGGCTCTGTCACTTGCCCTCGCCACTGCATGGGACAAGGGACTGGGGCCACCAGCTGCTCACGACTGTGCTGCAGAAGAGCTTCAGATACTCCTCAAGCATTTCTTTTCTTTCCACCAGGTAAACGCGTCTCTCTGTCTTCTCCAGTCCTGGTCCTGCACAGCCCCTCAAGTGGAAGGTGGAGCAGTGAGTATGAAGAAGTGTTTCTAGGTGGGAAAATGCTTTTTCCATGAAAAGAAATGTGTGTTGAACTCTGCCTCGCTGTGGTAACAAGGGAAAGCCTTGTTTTACTGGGGTGCTTGTGGCTCTGGGAGCTCTTCTCACATTTTGAGGTCACCTGGGCTGCGGGGACTCCTGGACGCTGATGCAAGGCAGGTGTCACTGATCTCCTGCGGGACCCCAAAGGGACCTTTTGCTGGTGGGATGCACTTCAGGTTAACAGCAGGGCTGGCAGAGCAGCTTACTGCATCGCTGCAGCTCCGTGGAAGGAGCGAGACCCGAGTGTAACTCATCTTAGTGTTACCCTTCCCAGCTGCCGCCTGGACCAGAGGCACGGTTACCTTCGGAGCAGCGATGCTCCCAGCTGCTGCTCTCAGCAATAGTGCTCCCCGCAGCATCCCCCACCAGCACAAGGCGACTGTGGCTGCAGCACAGCGGTCGTGAGCGAGGCTTCCCGAGCGGCCCAGCGGTTCCCTGGAATGGGAGGGTTTCCCGCAGAGCAGCAGGAGGTGCCGCCTGCGCCATTCCTGCGCTCCTGCGGGATCGCGGGAACTCGACCTCCCCCACTTTTTTTATGGCGGGGCTCTGCCTGTGCCGTAATTTATAAGCCAAAGTGTCCTGGTGGATACAAAGGGCGTCGGCATTCCCGAAACCTTGGGAGTCATGTGGGTGTAGGAGGGAGCGTGTATGTCCTACGCAACCAGGCTAAGCAACAGGCAGAAGGAGAGAGTGAGAGACGGTGCAGTGCCGGAAAAACTGAGCAAGTGACAAATGTTCTCCCTGTTAGCAAATGAGTAAGCAATAACAGACTATAAACACAAATTTACTGTTTCAAGTTAGAGCTGGCTCTTGCTGTCTTCAGCGCGTGCTATTCCTGGGCGCAGGGGTTTCAGCGTTGTGCCAGTGTAAAGCTGTATCTGCAGGTGCCAGGGAGATCAATGGCTCATGTCAGAAAACTCTTTGGTTGCTCCTGCAATGCCACTGAACTGTAAGAAAACAGTGGCCATTTTGCAAGCAAGCAAAAGATCTCACTACTCATGTGCCACTTACAGCCACTCATCAAATAGCATCCTCTCATTTGAGGAGGACAACTGACTGAAATCACAACTTCCACCAAAAGCCCTTACACCAAAACTATTCCCAGTAGAGGGTGCTTTCTTTCTCCTTGCCCTTATGCTGCAAGGGCAGACTAGAGATTATTTTCCCTAAAATATCAATATCATACAGGCTACCACAGTGTCACCCATCGAGAACCGGGTGTCTTTAGAGGGGCAGAGCACGTGGGTTCCCTGCTCCTTGACTGGCACCTGCCTCAAGTGCTGCTTGGTCCAGCAGAGGCTGCTGGCAGGAGCTGAGGGCATCGTGCAAGGACCACAGGGGTGCTCAAAGACTGGCCAGAGACTTCGTGTACTCATATTATGCCTAATACGACTACATATACTTACTTGCTGTTGTAGGCAGGCAGACAAGTGCCAGACTTCCTTCTTCTCTCATCCTTTGTCATGTCCAGGTTTCCTGGGTTTCCACTACAAACACCAATATATTAACCCTCCTACCTGTACACTAACAAATCTTGAGTAGGAAGGAAACAGAGTCTCACAATTGCTGTTCTCCAACTGAGAGAATTTTTGTGCTCGAGGACCATACTCTCCCTGGAGACAGGGGTTTTCAGGCTGTTGCATCCTTGCTTACTGGCTCTTAAAGAAAGAGGAGGGTAAAATAAGCTGTTATCTGCTGAGGATGTGTTCAGTGACCCACCTAGCTTGGAGGGAGTTTGTGGAAGGGCTCAGCTCTACCAATGGTTATTGCTGTTGCTTTGAAATTGTTTTGAGAGAAAATGTTGGTTTCCTGTCAATTAGCAATAGCTAGAAAAGAAAAAAACAAATTCGTGAACCAAGCTTATTCTGCTGCTTATTTTGAAGATCAGCTTCTGCTTTTATTTACTTTTATCTAAGAAAAAAATAATTGTGAGCTGGCCAAGCAGACCAGTCAATCACTTTCCCTGCTGACAGGCCAAGGTCAGACCTTGTTTTAATCCTTCCAACAACCTTCCTGCTGGTGGCAGAGCAGCTGGTGCTGGTGCTGGTGCCCCGCGTGCTGACGGGGCTCTCCCTGCATCGGCTCGCACCAGGAATTTCAACTTTTGTACGTCACCCGGGACAAGCTGGCCTGGAGGCAGCCTTGCTTGCGGGAGGGAAGCGGGTGTCAAGCCGGGGAAGGCAGGGACCACAGCACTCATGGCCCCAGCCAGAAAGGCAATCTGCAACATTGAATTTCAGAAAGTGTATTGATTTAATGTGATCCATTTAAATAATAATTAAGTTGAGGTAACTGTGTACATGTAGGCCAGCTGCTTGTCACAATTTGCCTTAAACTGGATTTGAAATGCGAAGAAAAGCACTTGTACCTTCCCTGCACTCTCTTTGGATACTTTTGCAACACCAGCAGCTGAGCCCAGTGTTACTGCTGTTTATTGGCCTTGCAACTGGAACAAGACACCAGTGGGATGGTTTACACTGGGAAATTACATCATGTTAGAGCATGTTGCTCGGCAGTCCTGGTGACTACCAGGGTGTAATTTCCCATCAAAACACGGCCTGTGAGACAGCTGTTTGGAGGCCGAGCTCGGTGGACGGAGCTGACGCTGCTCCCAGGCGGGTGACTCAGCCCCGCAGCAGCGGGCGTCCTAGCAGGGCCAGCGCCGAGTCCCAGCGCCAGGGACCGATTCCGCATCACGGCGCAGACACACCGACAGCCGGCTATAGGCTTCAGTGTCCTACATTGTTTTTTAACGTACAGAGAAACAGATAATATCTTTTTCAGCCTTGAGAAAAACTAATTCTCCCCTCTCCTCCCAATAGCTTTGGCAGGCTGCAACCAAGACTGGAGCAAGAAAGTGTTGATTAACAGGCTGTGTGCGCTCTGCTGGGCCACTGAATGGGCAGGTAGTGCTTCTGGGCAAGGATAAATTAAGCAAAACATTGTGCAAGCTTTGAGGCCCCCCTATTTAAAATTCAGTTGCTCCAAAGCTAGGGTTCATTGCCTCCCTGCTAGCAGGCAACTCCGCAGAAATAGAAAACAGAATCTACAACAACTGTTGATTTACAATTTAAATGGGGACCTATGATTTAATTATGCAAAAGGAAAGGTTAAATACCGAAGGATAGTTGGTTGTATCCCAGCTTAGGTTAATTATTCCCAAGTTGTGCCAAACTACTCAGGCTCTGCTCATATCTCTCCAGTCACCCTGTGCACATGCTGCATCACTTTACCACAGGGCCATAGTGAAGGGTGGTCGTCATGGGACTTCCCTCACCAGATTCTTGAGGGAGCTTAAGTAACACATTACTTTTGCATGCTGTAGTGTGTGCATAATTTATAGGGTGAAGTAGGAAGATTTTACATCAAGTTAAGAATAGCTGTAAGCAGAAAAAGCTATAAAACTAAACCAGCCAAAAAAAGAAAAAGCAGAAAGGAAAACAAAAAATCAGTCAGATTGGTGCATGCCTCTGATTTTCCACCGGACCACAGGATTGCCACAATGAGAGGAGGGGAGGCATGTGCAAATGGGAAAGAGGGATGATGGAAAAGGAAGCTCTCTTTTACTGGACGTCCCCCATTAGATTGCCTGAAATCATCTGTGAAACCTCAGGAACAGTCACATCCTTTAGGATCAACTCTTGTTCAAGGACAGAGTTTGGGGAGTCGAAAGATGAGCAGAGGAAATTGAGGTTATCTTTAGAATGAAAAAAACAAAGTGATAAATGGGGGACAGTCCTTGACCTCTGAGATTGCAGTAAGATCATTTTGGACATGGAGTTCCCTATCCTTAGTCCAGCTTCATACCCTTGGGCTTGCTTAACACAATTCTTTGCCTGGTATTTAGCACTACACTGCTCTGCTAAAGCTCCCATGCAAAGCAGACAGTGACTCCAGCATCTTTAGCTTCTGCTGAAGTGCCTTGAGGTGACAAGAGTTCCAAGATGAGCTTCCCGCATCTCTTACAAAGCCAGGACCCCGTGTAGCATTGCTAGACGAACTAAACAAAATGCAAGTCTCTGAAACCTCCAGTCACTCGAAAATCATTCTCTGTCATTATTCTCCACTAGCTTGATGAACAAGAAGCATAAAACAAGCGCTCAGTCTTTATAAGGACATCATTTTTAAGCCACCCCTACAGACGATTCTCTTAATTTAATTTAAAAACACCTTCCATTCAATTACTGTGCATTTTTCCCCTTGTGGTTAGTATCATACAGAATTTTATTGAGAAAAAGCTCACAACACACCGCTTCAAAGATAGCATAGTGTTTGCAAAGGAAGGAATTCATCTCTGAGTTCAGCAGCACCAGCATGTGCTGGACAAGAAGCACGTGCCACTGGACAATATGCTGCACGCTGGGAACCCTAAACAAATAAACTGGTCCTAAAGAGACCGCATGCAGAGATCTAACATGTTTCAGCAATAGCTGCTTTCAGTACCTTGGAGCGTGGAATTAAACTGCCCCGAGCAAATGGAGGTTGCAGTTGGTGTCCATGTGATAATAATTATTAGGGGGAAACATCATCATCTTGTCCTATTTGTACAGCGCAGTCTTGGTGCGTGTTGGGGAACTGTAGGTACTACCAGAATGCAAGTCATTAACAGCAACAGAAACAAACATACCCTTCCTTGTTGAAAATATTAGGTTTTGTGAGATCTATTTTCACATCCTCTGACAGTGAAAAACTGAGCTACTGTTAATGAACTAATGCATTACATAGAGCTTGATCCTTGCAACATGCTATTCAAAAATCACTGGCTTGTCTACATGTGGAACACTTGCTTGAACCATGCCTGCATTTCCAAACTCTTGGCATTTTCTTCCAAACAGATACTCACAATACATAGAAAGGAAAGAAATAAAAAATAAACACATAGAATTCGGTCCTATAAAATCAAGCAGATATCTATCTAGCAAGTCGTAACTGAAGCTATTGAGTGACCAAGAAAACTTTAAATGTCTGGTCAAAACAGTTTCCAGTGATTTTTTTTTTCAAATGAAGATTTTAATTTTCTTCATTCTTTTTGCTTTTTTTTTTTGTCAGAAGTTTTTCTTTTCTGTCAAAAAAAAATATTTTGAATATTCATTTGAAAACCAGAGGCTGAGCTGTGCTAGTTATTAAATTTTTAAAAAAATGTATCTGTTTTGGTCTAGCAGTGATAAGACTGCTAATGGTAGTAGACTGAAAATCAATGATAAGACAAAAAAAATAAAGGATATTTTATACAGTTTTTTTTTTGAATGCCCATGCAGTGCTGCAAAACATATTAATGCCACATGTCTGCCAGCCCTGCCATCAGCAACAGACCCTTGTGCCTGCCTGGGGAAGGTCTGCAATGCTGAAGGGGTGTTTATCTGTGCATCAGGAAGCCTTATTTCCCAAACTAACCCTGTAATCCTGCTAAGCAAGCAAAGAAAAGTTATTTTATTTTATTTTTTTAGTAATTTTTATCTGTTTCTATTTTTGGAAAAGAGCAAATGCAGGAGCTGTACAGACAAACTACAAGTGATCTGAGAAGTCCCTCACAGCCTTAATGGCATGATCGCTACTCTGCCATTCCCGTATCTCAGGAGAGTGGGGAGAAAGGGAGAATGTACACACATAAAAGATCCATCCAGAAGGATAATCTAAAAATTAAAAAGTCAGAGAATGACAGAAGACTTTACAGGAAGGTGAACAGAGCTTGTGCCCAGTATATAAAGTTAAGGGAAACTTGTTAGAGCCTTCAAATCCCCAAATACCTTTTCTCAGAGAATCTAAATCACCCTCAGGAAAATAGAGGAAACATCAAAAGGCTTCAAAATGTCAAGCACCTAAAATCCCCTCTGACTTACAATTTCTGTCTGTCTCTTGGCTATTTTTAAAGCCAATCACCACAATTTCTGTCATATGTTTCACATAGACACGTTCCGAGCTGGCAAACTAGTGGGTGCAACACTGGCCTATATAACCATGGTAATAAATGAAGGTATCTGGGCATGCTCTGAACTGTGCTTACTTATATAACATGAAAAGCTGCATTTGATTTAGAGAGAGATGAGCGGGTTTCGCCATGAAGCTCTGCTGATAGCTGACAAACTAGTTCCACTATGGACAGAATGGACCCGCTGTTCGCCGCCAGCACGTGCGTTGGAGCTGGGATCCCAGACCTTCAGGAGAAACCCAGCAAAGCCCATTTGCTTTATGAGAGTATATTACAGAGCTCAGAAAAACCTTGCAGCCTTGAGATTTGGGTGGAATCCATTTATTCCACATGTGTGAAGACTGGATAAGGAATTGGAGGATCCACAACCACCACACTGAACCCTCTCCATGTGTTACTCACATAAGCCACTCTTGATTGAAATCCTGTAAATCTTTTCCTCATATAATATGTTTCCTTGTCTGGTATAGCTTCATTTCAGTTTATACCGCTCCTTTTTTTTTTCTTTCCATCATGTTCAAAACTATCATAAACAGTCTGTAAACTCTGTATCGCAAATGACTTTCTAATAATAAAAAGGTATTTTCAGAACAAAAATCAGTTCCTCATGTCTAAGTTGAAAAAGGGACACTGTCACGCAGTCTGAAATAAATAAATAAATAAAGATCTATTCATCTTAAAATTATTATAATATGGTAAAAAATATAATAAATATAGGGAGGAATGTTCTGCAGACTCTAAATACGGAACTAAGTTTCTGGCAAGAAGCGATATACTTTCCCCAAAGGAAGATAAATCTCACGCAGCATCCCTGATGGAGGTATTTGATATATGAGTTGTTTTTTAAGAACTTGAAAACATATTTTAACAAAACTGTCCAGGTCTAGAAAAAAAAAGAAATCATAGGAAAAATATGCATTTTCTCCACTAATACAGTTAGTCTCTTCTTCAGTAAAATATTTAAAACCCATCATTGGTTTGAAGAAAATGCACCCTCCCAGATCCCCTTGCAAAATCTTAGAATTCTGCATAATTATATCTAATAATAATTCATCACCATCACTACACTTCAGCATCAAATGCTTCAGGGATTTCTACTTGCTATTTCAGGAAACATCTGTGTCAATACATCTCAGCAAAGATGTTCTCTGTGAAAGAAGCATATCACCATGTTCTTAATTTATTATTATTTACTGTTGTTCTGTCTAAATAATCCAAAAAGTTTATCCACATCTCTGAAAATCTGTACAGATTTAGCATAACTGGTTTGATGTTTTTACAAGGATTAAAGTAGCATGCTGAAACACTGTAGTAAGTATTTCTTTAGCTGAAGCAAAAATACCCGACTTTGATCTTGGTGTTTATAAAAACTAGTTTATAATCAGGATGTTTTATCTATTTTTATAAGTCAAAATGATACATTTATGAAATCATAATTTCTGAGGGAAAAAAATTGAATTTTAATTTAAAACATGGAAATACACAAAGATTTTGTTCTTTAGAATGTGAAGAAAGCTTGTTTTCAATTCCTCAAATATTTTAACAAGAAATATTGCATATACAAAAGCTTTGTAATACCAATTCACTAGTTATTAAACATATTTGAGCTCTTCCCCTGCTCCTAGCACACACTCACACACATATACACATGATATTCATGCTAACAATTTATTTCTTGGGGAGAAAAAAACAGTGATTTCTTAATCCAGTTCTCCAGAAGGTTGCTTCAGGTTATTTTAGTTTTTATGTTTAATATTGCAGGGATTTTATGGATTTACCAAAATACTATAATTTTTATTTTTAAATCACTTTTTTTTTTTTTTTCCCCCCCCCAGATAGATCCAATCCAGATCGGACCTTATCATGCTCTGTTTCAGGTCACTGCCACCATATGTAAGTGTTGTCAAGGCTATAATACATAAAGTATCTGCCTTCAGGGCTGGTTTCACTGTGGTTTTGGAACACGGATTTTATAATAAGCAGTTTCCTTCCTCTGGAAGGACTCTGGAGTCAATGGACTATTCAGTGGAATAAGGTTACTGAGGCACAGGTCAGATCTTCAAAGGTACTTAGGCACCTAACTCCTGCTTAAGGATATTCCACTGATTTGAAGTGAGGTGCCTATCTTATCCTCTTCAAAGTCTTCCCCAAACTATGGCTACAGCCTATTGAAATAGTCACTCAGAGATCTTCCTAGTGTCAAAAATCCCCCCGCCCAGCAGTGACTTCGTGTCTCCCAGTCTTAATAGGTTACTAAAATAAGACCTAGACAGGACCTCTCCTTCTTTAGATGGTGTTTAATTGAGGCAATATAGAGTCATCCTCAAAATTGCTCTAGCTCAGCCTGAGGACAAGGCTGAAAGACCTGAAGGATATTTCTCTCTTGGACTGCTGGAGTTCCCTTGATGATACTGCATGCACGTGTGCATGAGGCTTGCTGTGCAGATGGTCTGCACACACGTGCTGCTGGTACGTACATCTGACACTCCTGGGACACACCGGGTCAACCGAGCCGGAGCGAAGCAGCTGGAGAGCACGTAGGGAGCAGCGTTGATAGTGTCCAGGAGCACTGTGCTTTCTGCTTGTGGTCTATGAACGTGTGACCTCCGAAGCTGCCCAGAATCATCAGACCGCCTGTGCTGGTGCATGGTGACAAGAGCACGTGCTTGCAGCAGGATTTGTCTCCTGAGCATGGTAGCCCCAGCTGGGAGCTCTGGAGGGGCGCCAGTGCAGTTGGAGTTATGAACTGGGCCTTAACTAAAACTGCTGTACACCCAGAAAGCCAGCCAAACACAGAGAAATCCTCAAAATTAAATTAAATGTCTTGGAGAGAAAGAGAGGACATGTCCGGGAAAACTCAGTTGTATGGTATTTTGACACCCAGATCCAGATGTAGCCTTGTTTGGCTGTCACCAGGACTCTGGCCACCTCATTTGAACTCATGTTTTCTGGTATATCAATGTCCTCAGAATTTTCCAGATTAGTACATACAACAACAAACTTAAGTAAAAATTTTCTTCAGCAAATTTAAATTAAAAAGGTAGCACGATGTAGCCTGGGTTGTTCAGTGTTGGTATTTCAACGTCTTTCCATAAGACAGGTAACAAAAGCTGGCTGAAAGCTCTCATAGGAGCGTCTGAAGACGCTTCTCATTCATTTCAGTAGGAAAATATAGAGCATGCATGTGTATAAACTATAGACCCAAAATGATATCACTTGTTCTGTGGGCGTAATAAACCAGGTGGTCTATAGGACAACTTCACCAGCATTGGAAAGAATGTATCAAGGGGAGGGCGGGGGGAAGAAAAAGAAAACCCTCCATAATTTCCCTGTTATACATGTTCTTTTTTCCAAAATCATCACTAGTCATTCTCACTTCCATCTCCTTGGTGAGTTCTCTTGTTACTGCACAAATAAGAGCAATGCGGCTCTTTGGTATTTGGGGTGAGCTGTATGCTTACTAGCTGTGCATAGGAAAAGTATTTCTCTGAAACTCAGCAAGTTTCTCCATTTGTCCTGGATCTGAGGAAAATCCAGGTCCTTAGGCTTATACTGGGAAATTCCAGGAGAGGGATGTGGATTGGGAACAGTAGGTTGAGGTGCAGAGGCAGATCTAGCTAGCAAAGTGGTCAGGGAAGGCTGGAGAAACCCCACTGCTGTGGTGAGATGGGTGAGCACCCTCAAGGGTGAAGGAACTGAGCAGACATTTGTGTGAAACCTCACAATATCTTATAGCTAATCCTTGCTATAACTTTTCCTCCAACAGAGCTGATCTCTAATAGATGATGATCTCTAATGATACATCATTTCCATTAGGCAGCAGGCAGTTTTATCGCTCTTCACTTCTGAGAGGTCGTAGACCACTAGCTTTCGATCGTACAGTGTATGCTGACATCTGGTGGCATTCAGTAACCAAAACTTTGTTAAACAAGTAGGTTTTACGTTTAAAGAGCCCACTTTCTTGTTTTTCCTTAGATGGATCAGGAAAACTAGAACATCTCTCAAACCTTTCCAGACGGGGCACTTAGTCGTGTGCCCACCTATGTGAGCAGCCCCGCTCAGGATCTCCTCCCGGGAGCCTGGCTGCCAGCTCAGCAAGGGAGCACCAGTGCACTGAGCTGACTGTATTTAAACACAGTCGTTCCACTACAAAAAGCAGCAAACTACATCTTAACATTTCTCAGACTGAATAGGCAGAAATGAGTAATGTAAACCTACCATGGACATTAAGAAGAATAGAGTCATTGCAATCTTTAGATGGTGACACTTTTAGTATAACTGATATCATCTCTGCTATGAATTGAAGAGAAAACAAAGACGCAAAGCAGGATGTTTGACCAGCAAATGACACATGGCGCAAAAGCCTTGCCTCATGGAAAGTGAGAATAAGTAGCACAGACTCGGCTGTCATAGTTTCAAAGATATCCATGATGTAGCTGTTCCATTAAAAAATGGATTAAAATCACATTTACATTTCATTTCCTCCAGTCTTTATCCTGCTTTTGATTAGTTCTAAGAGTGGTTGATGGTCTTGTGATTTGAAGATTTTACATTTTGAATTTTGTGTACATGGCCTGGGACTTTATGTGAAATTGTGCGTTTGATCTTTGACCTCTGTTTACTACAGTCCTGATTTGCCGCTAATTTGATAGCAAGCCATAAGAGTCTACTGTAAACAAGCTGCTCACTTTACATAGCTATGTTTGGCTCCTAAATGATGAGGTATGCATGGAATATACTTTGGGTACTGTAGCCTACTAAAGAAATAATAAAAAACACATCACCGCTTAGCTCTCCAGGTAACGTTTACATTTGGAGAATATAAGCTGAATGCCTAATAGAGAAAATGTGATTCTTATTCATCTTAGGTTGGTTTGTTTTAAATTGTTCTTTAAAGTATTCGAGAGCTCAGTCCCGCTCTTTTGAAGTCAGCAGGAGCTTTGCCATTGATTTCAAAAGGATCAGGATTAAGCCTAAATTGCAAGGTCTAAAAGGCAAAAATGAAAATGTCTAAAGTCTACAAATCTCTCATTGATCCATCATCCAGAGAGGAAGGACAAAAATCTTCTCCGAGGTCTTTTAAGCACATCTTGATTCCAGAACACCTGGATTGCTGTTTTTCTTATATTTGTAGACTTCAAGGTGGAAAGCAACTTCCAATCAGAACTATAATTAATAGCATATGAAGCAGGACAGACTTGTGCCGTAGACTTGCAAAGCTCCTGGGAGAAGGGAGATGAAAGCTGTTGGTTATAATCAGCAAGCTGTCTGCACAGGTCTTGCACAGGTGGTCCTGCGCTGCACTGCACAGTATGCCCTGCCTGCAGCCGCCCCGCAGAAGGTGCCGTTGCTCACAGCTTCGGGACTTCAGGTATCACTGGCATCTTCACCTTACCTTTCCAGAAGTTCCTCACAGGCACTCATTTCTGGGAAGTGTGTAATGAAAAGCAAGCAATAGGATGCTGGCAAACAGGCCCATTGGGCAGCAATGGGAGATGCAGCAAGAATTCCATGAGTACACACAGTCACTGTCCTTGGCAGCATTTCTGAGGATCTTGCACAAGCATAGCGTTTTGTTACACTTATGTGACAATAGCAGCCATGTTCTCTGAGTAGGTCAAAGTCAAAGTCAAGCCATTCCCCTGATTCTGCACCAGTCAGCTGGGAACATCCATCCTAGCAGTGACCTACCCTCCATCACCAGAGCTCTGTCCTCACTGCAGTTGGCTGTGGAAAAGCTTAAACATCCTGGGGTTACTATCTTCTTCAGCAAAGGAGAGAACCTCTTTCATGTGCTGGCTGAGGGATTGTTGTTAGCTGTGACCAGCGTCCAGCAATCTAGGATCTGGATCTTAGATAAGAAGGAACTTATCCACAGTGAAGAAGTGTAGACTCAAGAAGCAATGGGACATGGACTGACAAGAAAGCCTTTCCAGAAGCATTCCAGAGCAACCATGGTGAATGCTCACTGCAACTCCAAGCCCTACCTAATTAATGTACATCAGCATAGATTTTTAGCAGGGAGCAAGGTCATTTGAGAGGAGATCTGTGCTGGGTTAGGACTGTGTTCTATGCTAAATCACTCTTCTGGTAACCAGACTATTTAATTCCCTCTCCCATTCAGCACCTTCCCTGATTGCCTGGCCCAAAAGGTTACAAAGCATCCATTGCACTCTGCAAATCCTTGTGACTCAACAGGATAATCTCATATTCTGTTAATAATGACACACGTTAGGGGATACAATGTCAAAGAGAACTCAAGCAATTGACATTCACAATAGTTTTTGTGTCTCCATTGCTCCAGAGTAACCCAGGCTGATGTACTACAGAAGATGGATGCCATTTCTCAGCCTGTGCAACACACTCTCTCCTACCTCAACATGTCTTGCAATGAATCAGGAGAAACCAAAGACTGTTTTTCATAAACTTAATTTTAATCATATTAGAGTAATGAAACAAACTCAAGCAGCATCCATGCACCTTCACGGGTGCTAGCTACCTCCTGCTATGAGCTGCTCGCAGGGAAGGTGGCTGAGTCTGATGTGGCCCAGCCACTTTAACCTGACACACATCAGTGATGCTATTGCTCTTGCCCTAGAGGGAAGACACACCAGGCTAGCAATAGCAAGTCAGGCCATGGTTTTGAAGATATTTTTCTGAGCTACTCCAAACTCCCTACAGTGCAACAAGGACAACAACCCAAAACACACACACATACATGGGGACCATACATGGTGCAGTCTGATTGCATCCCTGGTGATATGACCCTGACTGACTGTCATGCCAAATCACTGCTGTGCTGTCTTGCTAATTTATTGCAGTGTCCACTCAAAACACATTTCATTTTCATGGTTTGAAGTGGTTCTAGTCTATTCTGCCAGATCACCTGTCAGAGGACACACCTGCTTTGAAGGAATCTCTAACAGAACTTTGTTTTGAGCAGAAAATTGTAGCACAGCTGAGTTCTGCTAGAGAATATAAATAACTTTTTCAGTGAAAACATCCTGTGAAGTCCCCATCTTCTGCTTCTACTCCATAGGACATTTCCCTAGTACCTGCACACAAATCCACTCCATGTCACTTGTACTCTGAAAATCAGCCATGCACAGCTGTAAGGACATTTGCTTTTAGTGATCTGATTTTAGTAATACAGGGTGGCAATTGAAAAGAAATAGCTTCTCAAACACTGTTTACTTTCTTAATAGGGCCAGCTTACAAGCCAGAGAAAGGTCAAAGTCATCTGAATAACTTTGGGCTATTCACATGTAAGGCAATCTGAGATTTTTAATAAACAAAGCATGCCATAGGGCTCCCTAGAGTGTACGTAAGACAGAGTGGGTATGTCTGGACCCAGTGTGGAACAGCGATCCATCATTGCTAGACCAATTTCAAAAGCAATTCAACAAAAGCCCACCACAGACACCACTGCAGAGAACCTGCTCCGATAGCTTTCTTATGCAAAAGAAAATCACAGTCACGTCACATTTGTATTTCAGACAGTGGATCAAAAGAAAGAAGCAAAACAAGACGTATCCTTGGAAGTTATTTGCAGCTGCTCCTCTCCTTGCACTGCTCTATGCTCCTTTTCAATCCCTTACTATTTGGGCTTTTGGGACCATAGAGAACCATACTACAGAGGCCATTAGTAGCCTGGTTAGGGCTGCTGTGGCTTTTGGCTACCAAAAACAGCTTTAGACCCCAAGCTGGTAAAGTATCACCCTCTTTACTGCCCATTTTGAGCTGGGACAGAAGTAATTTTGGTGAAGTGCCTTTCCCACTCCCGTAACCTTTGACAACCAGTTGCTGTTTTTCCTCTTTGCCCCCAGGATTTGCTATCCAATAAGTGCAAATTGAGGATGACAAATAAGAACATTACCCTGGTGTTTCTGCTAAAATGATCCTCCTTGAAGTAGCTGATGTTGACACTTAACTTGTCAGCAGACTTCCAGTTTAGCACCCCAGTTGGAAGAATGGACCCATTCACACATCCCTCCGAGCTATTGTTTCAGTCCTCTCTAGACCCAGGCAAGCATCACTGCAGCAGTTTACACTCCAGTTCCACTTTAAAGTTTTTTTTTCCAACCATAAACCAAATTGCTTAGAAACCCTTTTTTTTTATTTATTTTTATTTTATTTTTTAAAATGTAAGCTCAGGCTCCAGAGCATAATTACACAATACTGTAAAAATAGTCTGCAGCAATTTACATAGCCCGAAGACTGAAGCTGTTTCTCTCTCAGTGTACCTAGGCGTACACGGCTGCAGGTACTCCTAGTGTTTACAGAGGGCTCGCTGGAGTTGTGATCACAGAAACCGGCATTTCAAGTTAGACCACACACATGAACAAAACGTTTCCTGGTAGAATGCAAGGTTTCATATTTTGGGGTGTTACGTCACCATCTCACTGAAGCAGTGCCTCATCCTTCCCCCTATCTCAGTTCACCCTCTGCCTGGGTTCAGATAACATCCCTGTGGCTAATGCACTCATTGTTTATATAGAAAAGCAGGAGAGTATTGATTTAACTTTAGCTTCTTTCCTGTAATTACGTGCTCTTCCCCTTTTCAAATCAGTTAATCATGCCGAGGGACTGCATCCTCTTCTCTCCCTCTGCAGCCAGCTTTGCTGCTGCTTGTTTCTGTTAGGCCAAATGTTGGTTTAATCTGCTGGGAGTTCACCCTGAGCCTGCTCTCCTGCCAGCCAACCTGTCCTCCTCTCTGCACAGAGCTTGCTCGCGGCTGGACCACCAGGACCACTGAAACTGGGCAGTGAATCCCTTATCTTATACATACAGGTAGGAGAAAACTCTGCTGTATATACATACGTGATGTATATATGTGATATAACAAGTGCCTATTGACCCTCATCTGCTAAGGACATTGTCAGGACTTTGGATACTTTCAAGCCCACCTGATAGCACTGCAAACTGAGACAGCCCAGTACTTCCAAGGTGCAGTTTTATGAGCTATTTAGGTAATAGCAGCTATCCTGTCCTGAGCCCAAAGATGCAGGGCTGCATTTTTGCCCCATAACTTCTCTAGACGCCCACTTATGACCCCATGTGTTTCTGTCAAGTTCCTATCTTACAAACCCAAATATTTTGCGCCCTTTAAGGAGTTTTTTCAGTTGTTATTTCTCCCTCGCCCTAGAGAGCTTAAATGATCAAATCAAAACTAACAGAACAATTACATGAAGCCACAGCTTGAAAACAAACCCAGTGCTTGAACTCTCTGGCGCAGGAAACACAACTAAAGATCACATGACAGCAGTAAGAATTTAGGTGAATGACTACACGACTATGGATCTCCCCTTCCCCCTGCCCAAGCCTTGCAACCTGGCAGCGAGGAATGAATAATTTGACCATTAGATTTTAGTCCCGATTTGAAGGAGTTAAATTCCCAGGCTGCCCTTTCTGAGTAGGGTGGGGCATGGGGGAAGGTAAGGAAAAAAAAAAGGCACCTGGATGTCCCGGGAGACGGAGGAGCAGCAAAGCCCACTGGAAAGCCGCTTCCCTCTCCTATGTTTCTTGCCACAAATACCCGCAAAGCGAGTGGAGGCCTGAGGGAGGGCCATGGGCACCCTCTCCACGTGGGAACCAGCCGCCGGGAATGTCACCTTTGGGGGCCCCGGCACTGGGAACGGGCCCCTCTCTGGCCCCTGGTACCGCGCGGTCAAGGTAAGCACCCGCCCCGCGGCCTGCGGCGGGACTTGGACATGCGCCGGCTCCAAGAGACAAATGGAGCAGGCGTCGAAATTTCAGTTTCTCTCTCTGAAGGGCCCCCTTTGCTGCTCACACCTGCTCCTTCCTCTCCAGCCTCCCGTGCTGCCCCCAGCATCGCTCCCCAGAGCAGCCCGTTTGGGGCAGGAATGGGTGAAAGAGCAGCACTGTCAGAAGCTGGAGCTTTGCTGGTTTTTGTCACCGGTGTGTTCGTCGTTGTCAGCACTGATGGAGTATTTGGTATTTGGGAAACTGGAAAACATAAACCGAAGCAGCCTCCACAAACTAGCAAGTGGAAGCATCTGCTAACAATAAAAATGAATTGGAGGCTGATTAAACTCTCTACCTCTTCCCTTCTTTTTGCTTCACCAACTAGAAGGCATTGATGGATACTCAGCATTCTTGTTTTTCACTGCATGAGAGGCAAACCACTTTTTTACGATGCAAAGCATTGATATAAATCGTGCAGAAAATGGCTTGTAACTAACTGCTCTTTCTGGGAATGGCTCTGGAGCAAGTTGTAAACCCAGGAAGGTCCCCCAAACTTGCTCCTCTGGATTCTGCACCTATTACTGGGTGGATATCCAGATGGCAGGAGGCATTTTTCAGGTCTCTGTTCTCTGGGGATAGGAAAACTGTGCCTTGCTGTCCTGGTGTCCCTGGGCAGGGGACAGCTGCAGGGGGACTGTGCAGGATCATGGCCACCAGTGAAGCTTCTCCAAGGCCGGAGGCACGCTCTCTAGCCTTGGAGAAGCACACCCAGAGCGGTATCATAGCTTGAGAGTTAGGTCCCAGGGCGGGGAGCGCTCACTGAACTGTGGGAGGAGGCACAGGGGACACCCACCTGCACCTGGGAGCTGAGTTATGGGTTTGCTTGGAGGCCTTCATCTTCTGTGTTTTGGTTTACTTCCAAGAGTGCAGCTTTGGAGGAGACTATGGGTCATGTGTTGGGGGGTCAACTTTTATTTTCCTAGGAGTTAAGTTCTTTTGTGCATCCTCATTTTCACATTTTTCTTTTTTGGACGTATCAGAAACCATTTCCTCCTTTTGTTCCCGAAAAACGGACTGTTCTGGCTGTGTTAATGACCAGCCCACTCTCAGGTCTGAGACATCCATGTGGGCCTGGCAGATCTCACAAAGGCATTGGGGGAAACCCAGGCCAGCAGCCTGTGCTCTAAGGGACATCTGCAAGCAGGGAGCTCACTGGAAGGCGTCAAAGTGCCTGTGTCTACATGGCTGTGTATTGTAATGCCTCCTAGTGCTAGCACTACACTTTTTTTCCCAATCTTTTACCAATGTGAGTTATTCTCCTGCCAGATCTCTGATCAGGCAAGCGGCATGACAGCAGCAGGGGGAATGTGCGGTCGTGGCATAAGGGCTGGAGGCAGGACTCCCCTTGGCATCACTGAGGATTTAGCTTGGTTGATGTTGTACGAGGATCTTTATATCTGAAATCCAGCAAAAAAGGATCCTGCTAAAGCCTGCTAAGGCTCTGACAGCCTGCCCTGACCAAGCCCCACGTTGTGCGTTGTGGAACATGAATATGTTCAATGATGTTGTAAAATTTGTTATAATATGCACTTAGTTACTTGATGTATTTCCTGACAAACTAATATTACTGTAGTATTTTGGGTCTGCTGAAGTAATGAATATAAGAGGCTGCCACATGTGGATCTGGTCTGCTTAACAGAAAGTATATGTAATTGTTCCAGTTTAATCCTTTTTTATTTCCCTTGGTACTTCTCAAATGTTGTTTATTTATTTGCAATACAGTTGTTTATGGGCAAAAAACATTTTGCAAGTTTAGCTGAGATTAGTAACTACAGTATTACTCTTGTTTTGACTTTGTATCAGGAATGGAGAAAAGAGCTGAGTGGGAATAATCAATAAAAGCTCAGATGTAATAATTCTTCCATAATTCAGCATTTCACATGGCTGTTGTTGTGTGTAGTCACTGTGTGTGGCTGTTAAAGTGTGGAAGCTGAGCCAGAGGGGGAAATTCATTTTATTTCTGCTTCTTTTTCCTCCTTTGCTTGTCTCTTAATAAACTTAGAGTTATTACTGGCTGCCCAGGCACTCACCTCGAGAGATTGTTTTATTTCATGGGTTGCAGTAATAAATCATTTCAGTCCTATCCTTGAGGTTTAAAATGTTGACAGCTCTTTCAGACAGATCTACGGCCTTGCATTCTGTGACAATATATTACAGTCTGTCATGGGCCTTTCACGCAGGTGGAGAGTCTGTGTGGTGAAGAAACTTGATCCTTCATGTGCTCTGGTGTGAGGCTGCTATCAGGTGCAATGAGAAATCCCACAGATTAAATACATTGTTGTGAGGTCTTTCTACACTCCATTCTGTTGTAAACATGAAATCCAGATTTCATGTAAAGCAAGGAAGGCTTTAGCGCCTTCTGTCAAGATGGAAGTCTTCAGGGCTTCAGCTGGCCTTGCGCTGCGAAGGGCTCAATGGTGCCACGTGACGTCTGTGGGTGCGAGGCCTCAGCAGAGCGAGGGCATGGGGTGATGCTGGTGTCTCTGGCGGCAGCACAGTCCCTGCTGGTGCTCCCTGCAATGGGCTGCTGCCGCCACTGGGCTGTGAGGAACCCAGTGTGTCCGCGCTGCCTCCACGGAGAAGAAAGTTATTTCTCCGTTCCCTTGGCTGAGAAAGACCCCCTAAAAACAGTGGGGATCTCTTCAACTGCTTCAACTTCTACGAGAGAAACGGTCAGCACATCCCACAAACTTTCATCAGGGAAAGCTCTAGAGTAAGTAAAGATGTCCACAGAAGTAGGGGTAAGAGCCATGAGGCTGGTATGGACTTTCTGGGTGAGGCAGCTTTTTCCTGCAAGCAGTGGTCACCACACATTATTATACCGTTAAAATGTGAAAAGCAAATGGTGCAAAAGTCCTGTTTCTTTTCTCCACTTTTTTTTTTCTTTTAATGTCCTTCTTTTCCTTGTCTCTGTAGGGTTCTTTGGGCTGCAGCCTGCTCCCTGATGGACTGCAGATGTTAACTGTTTCAGGTTAATTGTAAGAGCAGTCACCAGTTGTATGGCGAAGGTAAAGACAAATAGGCTTTACTTGCAAAGACTATAGTGTAAAGTTATCTTTTCTCCCCCAGCTCCTTATTCCAGAATTACTCAATGAAAGCAAAGAAGGGCATGGAAACATTAACTGTTCTTCACCATATATAACCTCCTTGATCTCTACCTGTCGGGTTTCAAAAGGACAGATTATTTCATTTTCTTTTATGGGATGAAGCGGATGTGCATGGGGCAAAAATGCATAGAGTTTCCTTACATGAGAAATATATATTATTTTCAGCCCTAACAAATAAAAAGCTAGGAAATGGATACTGTTCAGCCTTTAGAAAACACCTTTTTTGAATCAGTCCCAGGGAATGCAAAAAGCAAATATTACACACAAGCACAAAAAAAAAAAAAGTCCAAAGCTTTTAATGAAAAAGCATTGCAAACCATTGCTCTCAGTGCTGGTACATGCTCTTCTACTGCTGTTGCCACTGTTGGGAATTCAGCTCCACTCCTCAGTCCCTGTTTCATTAAGCACTGCCAGAAGGAGATGTGTTGCTCTGGATCAGAAATGCAGGACTGTCAGCTGGGCCGACTTTCCCCCCAATCTTTCAGGTTCTGCCAGAGCTGTACTGCATTCTGATTAGCATTAGTGTGAGTGAGACGCTGACAAGGGAAAGCAAAATAAAGCACAGGTTAGAAAGGATCATCTGTATCTTTTATACAGCCTTCCTATTTCCATTCTGCCATGTCAAACATCAGTTTGCAGATGTGAAGCCGGAAATTAGCACACAGCTTATACAGACTCCAGGTTAAGGAAAGATCAGCTTCTAGATAGTAACTTACTCATTGCAAAGATACGGGAAATAGTTATAGGAAAGCCTTAGCATTGCCTCCCTTGCGATGTACCATAGGCACGTTTGTATCAGTGCAACCTGCAAATTCCTTAGAGAGAGGTAGCTTTTTCCTCTTATTCTATAGGCCATAGGGATGGCGGAGCCGGTGGGGGAGCAGTGCTGTGGGTGGGGAGCAGCACGAGGACTGTTGCTAGCCTGAGGAGTGACCGATTGGTCTGCTTAATGACTCCTCTGGGTCCCCAGAGCATCTAATGTCTGGCTGCCGTGTTACTGGCAGGCCCCCACTGCGTTACCTGCGATTCTCACACCAGTCTGGAAGGAGCTGGGGGCTCCCCAGAGCCCAGCAGAGCTACGTGGGAGGCACCCATGGGGGACAAGGCACAGGCTGCTCTTTGGAGCAGCAAACCAGCTAAGGAACGTGTTTTGGGCTTGGGCACACAAACCCAAAGCGAATGGTACCGATGGAGGAGCCCATCTTCCAGCCTTCCCATGTACTCCTCCCCTTCTGTGTACTCAGAACTGCTGTGCTGGCAGAACTGCTTGAGCTGTAGTTGGGCAGCAAGCTGGGGCTGGTGCGCAAATCCCTCTTATTTCAGCGGGTGAATCCCAAATTATTTTGATGGGAACCAACGCCATTGTGTGCCACTGAGCAAGCAACACGTGGGAAACAAATGCCCACACTGCACGGGGCTGTGGTGAGCACCAGCTAAGCCAAGTGCCTGTGTCTGACTACCCTTATATTATGTTCTCTGAATCTTGGTTTTCAGTGTTCTTTTCCTACCTCCTTTGGTGAAATGAGTTTGTTTTTCACTTTCTCTGAGGACTTGTGCATTTTTTTAAATGATTAATGTGACAGTGAGTGAAATGGAGGCTTTTTAATTATGCTGATTTGGTTTAAGCGTTTTGCAAATGTTAATTTGGAAATTTCTAGGCAGTACTGAGCACTATAAATCTTTCCATTTGTCAGGAAGTGGGGGAGTGCGGAAGGCAAAGAGCAACAAAACCTGAGGCACGAATTTAATATATTCTGTCTAATGCAAAAATTAGTTGTGTTTTGGAGTACTTTGAAATGGCTTTCTTTTTCCCCGGAAAGTGTGTCAGGCGTCCCATTTAGCCACTGTGGTGCTTGAAACACAGGCATTTGACACCAGCACAGAGATTCAGAGCAGCAGGATTAGATTTGCTATAGGCAAGCAGATGAGAGCAAGAGCTCCTCTTCCCTTAGAGCAGGAAACACCGGGTTTGGGACAAGTCTGACTCCCATCCCTGGGCTGGAGGGTGGTGCCTGGCTCAGCACTGTGCTTTGGGCCCTCTGTCTGCTTACATCTTGCAAGTCTTCTGCTGTGGGTAGGCACCAAGCCACGCAGCACAACAGGGAAAGGAATACGTGTCTTTGACCACGGGGTTACAGAGCAGGATAATTCTCTGGTAGAGCAATGTTGTGTTTCCAACTAAGAGTGATGGGGGCACAAGGTTGGAAAGGCAGCAGGCAAGTAGGAACCACCTTATGCGTGCTAAGACAGCCAATGGGAAGGGTGAGAAGGTCAGAACTTTCCAAGGGTGGTGGATTACACACTACTGGGGTACAGGAAAAATCCCAAACAATCGAGAAACCCTCCAGGGCTGCAGAAACTGGAGCTAGGGCTCCTCAGTCCTGCCTGGGTCTTCAGACCTCTAGGAAGCAAAGACACGTCTTCTGCTCTCCTCCCTGTCTCATCCCTCTTTCATTCTTGCCCATAAAAAGGTCCAGTTTCAATAGGAAGGACCAGTCTGTAGCCTTCTGGTGGGGATGTAGCGCAGGCTTAGGAGAGTTTGAAACTAAGTATCTCACAACCTAATTAAATACTCCACCCTCCAGACTATGTAAATATTAAGCATTAAGTTAAGGTGCCCATGGCTGCTGTGTTGATTTTGGTGTCTCACAACCTTGCTTTGGAGTTAGAGGAGGACTGACCGCCCAGGCAAACACCCGTTTGCCAGTGGGATTTCATGACATGGCTCAGTTGATGTTAACTGCTGTGGGGATGGTGTCGCTTCTGTCCTCAACCTGTACTTCTAGTGTTTTGCTTGTCCCAGTGCTTCTTTGACTCACTGGGGAGCCAGTTCAGCTAACTAAACTGTGTGGAAAATACTCACTTATTTAATACTTTTTTAAATAAAATTTGCCCTGTGCTTAAAATTTCTCCTGTGACATTATGGCCCCGTAGGACTTTTTGATATGAGGTGTAGGAACTAGTATGGCTCTGTCTTTGGCGTTAGGACTTCTCAGGGGAGAAGTCTTTTTATTCTGTTTTTTGAAGGTGATGTGTGATCTTCCTCCTTTAGCCACTCTGAAGGCTATTTTGGGCCTCTAGGAGGATATCTGCATTATATCCTTACGCATCTCTAGCAGTCTGGTGTGTGAAATCAAAAACAATACAAAATAGAACAAAACAAACTCAATGGCTTAAGTAGAAACTAGAGCAAAGTCAAAAAGCAGGCTTTTAGAAATACGAGCAAACACCAGAACGTGTACTTCGATCATAAGGGCTGTAAGAGGCCTTCAGTTAAGCTAATGAAAGAAGGCTGTGATTGGAGATTTTGGAATTGTGACAGAGAGATATCAAAAGATCTCTGAAGTTTCTCTCTTGGATGGGGCAGACAATGAATTCCTGGCTATATTCCCCGTTGTACCCTTATGAGTGCTGCAAAGCCAGTCTTGCGCTGGTGCTGTGAAGGACTATGGGACAGCGGCCCACAATGCTAAGTGCAAGGTTTGGAGAAATTCCTCTAAAAGTGGAAGCAATGACTCACAGTGAGGTAAACTCTGGGTCTTTAGACATGGCTACTTCATCCTGGGTGAGGTAAAGTAGTAACATAGAAGTAAATCTCCTCTTGTAGACAAACCTAACTCTTGCTGTCATTTAATCATCTTGAACGGAATGAACTTCATGAGAGCTAAAATCTACACCAGAGCGCAAACTAACATGCCCAATGATGTAACTGTTCTCCTGATCAAAACAAAGTTGTTTTGCCAGCTGATATGGATTTCACTTGAAGGTTTTTTCTTTAATGGTCACAGATATCTCCCCTGGAAGAAGACTATCATGAAAATTAAACCAAAGTGTGGGTTTTGTACGCATAAAGGACGTGTCCCCTGACAGCTAAGTGTCAATTAAAAGCAGTTTAACATTTTTGCGTTTCGTCTTGGGAGCAAATGGATCCTGACTCCATTTAATTTGCTTTATGACTCTGAATTGCTCTCCCTTAATGTTTTTCTTCCATTTTTGTTTTGTTTGCTTAGGGTTTTATTCCTCTTCCATTTTGGACTACCCATCACTAGGCCTTTGTATTTATTGTCTCCTAAAGATATTAATCTCTTTTTGCTTTGTTTCTTTCTTCCTGTGACAATCTGTTGCTCTCTGCGGTGACTGAGGCAACATGAACATTATCATTTAGTGAATATGTTATCAAGCAGCAGTGACTCAGTCATCAGTTCAAGATGACAGACAGCAAAGCTCGCAGTGTCTGCAGAAGGCTCAGTCAAGCAAAGGGCAGCTTTCATCTGATCAGGATGCTAGTTGCATCTCTTGACCATGGATCATGGGTCACTAGAACAAATTAAAAAGGAGTCTGAGGTTTACAAGACCATCAGCATGATAACACCTGACTCAATAAAAGAGAAATCAGTCCTAATCATTTTTTTTCTTCCTAAAAGAGAGCAGAGAGAATTTATCTTCACAGCACCTGACTCTATAGTACTCTTTGTCAGGCAGAAGCTCTGTTACTATTTCATCTACTAGCATTAAAATTCCAGAAGAAATCTAGAATATTCCATTTGGATAGAATATTTGGAGAATTCATGAAAGCCATACTTGCTGAAAGATTAGTAATACTTCAAACTGGGGGAAAAATACATTTTATTTCTTTGTTGGATTAAAGTGCAGCAAAGATCACAAAAAGTTGAAAAAGATGCATAGAAAAAATCAGCTAACCTGATTCCTGGAGTGGAAGGTAACTGTGTAATAGACGTTCTGAATTCCTGTGAACTAGATGCCTACTCCATATGTCAGTGCTCACCTTGCACTACACTATACTTTAAATCAGGTTACAGTTTGTAGTGAAAGTTCAAAAAATTGTAATGTGTCACAAGAGGAACACAGGAGGACACCAAGGAAAAACAAGGCCACTGCCTGCATCTTAGGCCCCAATAAAATTTGCATACAAGTTACAGTAGAAGAATCCATCTTTTCTCTGATGAAAAAAAGATTTATTGGCTGATCAACCCACGCTTTCCACATTTGCATCTTAAAGATTTGGCCCAGTAGCACTTGCAAAATTAAAAAGCATCTGTTTGTGTGTGTGTGCATCCACATATATCTGTGTGAATAGGTCATGTTTTTACCATCATCACTGATAATCTAACAGTTGTTTATATCAAAATGAATAATGTTGCTAACCAGAAGGATCCATCTTTGGAGTCCAGTCATCTTTTTGCATCTCAGACTGTCTCTAATTGATTAATGCTCTCTGTGGAAATGAAGCTGGGAGAGCCAAGTGCATGAGGTAGAGGAAGAAAAGCAAGAAACTAAAAGTACAACACCCCTGCATGGCAGGAGCAGCTCACCGGAAGGACCTCTGGGCTGTTCCTTCCCTTATCATATAATCATGTAATTCTTTTTACTGAGCGATCATGCTTCATTCTAAATGCAGTTGGATTTTCTTTTTTTGCCCCTCCCAGGCTGTTACTCCTGTTCTGAAATGTCTTCTTTTCAGGATTTGGTAAATAATGCATTAAGTTGGCTACATCAGTGTCAGGGCTCTGGGTATCCGATTTAAGTGGAATTTGAAATAGCTCATTTGTACTCCAGAAAGGTTTTTGCTGCAACAACGAAAGGGAATGAGCTAGGCATGTTGTGCTGAGAGGCAAATTTGTGTGTTTGTGCAGCCCCAACCATTTCTCCAGCAGTGCTCTGAGCCTTGTCCTACAACCCACGTAGCGTTTGACAGCATAATTCACTGCTGTTCAAACATGTCCCTTGGAGCTTGCCAAAAGTGCTGGCCCTGGGCAAAGCTCCCAGGGCCGGATGCAGGGCTTCCCAACAGGCCCACGTTTCCTTAGTGGTGGGATCTGCTCCCTCCCTGGCTCTCAGGGAACAGCAGGAAGCCGAGAGAGGAGCAGTGCAGCCTCTCTGGATATGAACCAGGCTACAGCTTCTAGGAGTTAATACTCATAGGCCTTTAGGAGTCCTGCTCACACACCTGGAATCAGACGGGGTCACACTGGAGCATGCAGAAAGGCTGCTCCCAAGTGGCGTGAGAAGACAATTGCGGACTCAGCTGTCCCTCTCAAGGCACAGTGCTGGTCAGGCAACAAAGTCTTGCCTCTTGTTTCTGCTGGAGGAGACTGGCAGAAGTTTAAAAATCCTATTCTTGCTCTTCTGGGTATGCAATTGCTGTAACTGTCATAAAGATTTTATGTGATGGTCCTTGAGGAAATCTTTAGAGCCTATGTTATACAGTCATTGAGAAGATTTGTATTTGCAAGCTAACAGATAATGTTAAAAACATGAAATGAGCTGTGATTATGCAGCAAAATATTCTAGACTATTCTCTTGAGAAACTGAAAAAAAATGCAATCTTCTTCCCCATTCTTCCATTTATCTCTAATTTTGAGATTTGATTTCTGAAGATAAGAAAAGGAAATTTAAGAGATGGCAGGTTTGGCTCTTTGAAAAGAAAAAAAAATATTATTCATAATCCCTGTCAACATTATAGTAAGTAGATATGTTTATATATGACCTTGGAGAGCATATCAGAAGTTATTTCAGTACATTTTACAATCCATATTCTTCATCTCAGTTTGGTATCCATTATAGACATTCCATATAGTAATCAGAGACTGATAAATATAAATAAGATCTCATGAAAATGATTTAAAGCATGGGGATGAAAAGAAGGGGCCCACTGCCCTGGTTTCTATATCCTCCCAAATTCTCACACTCATTTTATACCTTACCACGTTCTTCTTCCAGTATATAGTTTGTCTCTTTTCCAAAAAAAAAAAAAAAAAAAGAAAAATCCACAAAAAACATATAATCTAAAGGTAATGAAAAATAAAAGTTAGTAAAGGGAAGGAAGTTGTAATATTTATGAATTTGGCATTTGATCAGGCATCATTTGGAGTCCAGCTTGGTCACCTGTAACCACCTGTAACCAACCTGGTAACTCTCCTGTTTCCATTCAAATTTACCTTGAGTTCCTTACCAAGTTCTCCTCTCTCCTTCTGCTCCTAACACCAAATGCCAAATGTTTTAATTCTTTCCTTCTTTTGTATCAAACAATATCCTTTGTTTTTTATTTCATACTGCATTTTTTGCATGTTCCACCATTGATAATTGCTATTTCACCATTATTGCAGGTTCCCTCTGTGCTTGAACCATGTCAATATACAAATTGCACTATGAAAAAAGCATTGAAACAAAGACTTTGTTTTCTTTATACATCTGTAAAGTGCTGAGTTTAGCTACAGCTCTATAAATAATAATAGCCAAATGATAAGCCTCTCCTAATTCCACATGGTGTCTTTTTCAAAAATATGTTTTTTGTTAAAGACTCTGAATTCCTCTTACTTTGGAGCTAACTCAAAATTGGAAGTCTAGGAGGCATTTTTTCCCTAAGGACTATTTTCTTATAAGATCCATAGTTATCTGGCAACATCCTAATTACTGGAAAGCAGCTGTACTTTTTGAATGAGTATATGTCATTGTATTTGTTAAAAACACTTTTAGATTGGAAAAAAAAAAAGGCAGAAATAGAGAAAAAAAAGGAGGAACAATTTAACTACCCTTGATGAGTGAGCTGACAACATATATCAGGAGCATTTTTTTTCTATTCATCAGTTTCCACAGTACAAAGTTTCCATAAATAATGACCATATACATTTTTTTTCAATGCAAATAAAGTAATCTTTCAAAGTTTTCATTTCACAGTCCTGGCATAGCTGCCGTTCAATGTGCATTAAGAAAACATACGTTCAGGATGTGTAAATTATATCTCACTGTTTAACTGAGTGTCTGACGCAGATTTTAGTCTGCAGGGGTAAATTTATCAGAATTAGTGGAAAAGATTTACATTTGAGCCTGGTTCTCATTTACCATAAGCCCCTTACTTGGACAATAAAAAGAGAGCTTGCATGTAAAAGGCTCTTTTGAAACCTTGCCAGAGTGATGTGGAAAGGTGTTAGGGTAAATAATAAGCATCAGGCCCTGGGTGGGTGCAGTGCCTGAGCAGGACAGCAAGCTGCAGCATGCTGGACTGTCACTCGTTTATTTTGAACAGCGATACGTTGCCACCTGATGATGGCAAATGGATGCGCTTGAGCAAGGGCTCAAAGCTTCTTGGCCAGCACATGGGCTGTCCGAGAGCCTCACACAGGCAGATGTGAGGTGTGCTGGCCAGCTGTGGTGGGTCCGTGCTCCGGGCAAAGCGACCCTTGCCGTCGGGTCTGCAGGAGCCCGTTGCTGGCTGCAGCTTTCACCAGGCCGTGATGTGCCTGGGGTTTCTTGCAGGCGCGCACCCCCGGCAGCCACCTGTGTGGTCACGTCCACGTGGCCACCCTCATCACCGGCAGGCTGTGTGGGGTCACCATTTTAAAACCTTAATGTGGCTTGTGAATTTTAATCCTCCTTCAATGATAAACATTGGCAGGTGGCTTCTAAAGAACATCATGCTAATGGTGTGTATTTTGGGAGGGTTATTTTAAACTTGGCACTTGGCCTTGCTGGCCTCACAGATAGTTGTTTTAATGCAAATGAGGCAGTGAGGAGTGGGAAGCAGGGAACAGGTCATGGAAGTGCTCCTTAAAATGTCTGCCACCGAGGAGAGTGTCTGCCGATCCACAGCCTCCGTCCACACACAGTTTGTGCACTTGGAGACTGACTAGAAGAAGCTGCAGTGCTGGCAAGTGACTTTCATAGCTTGTCAGGAACCAAATTAAGGAATAGGAAATCAAAAGTCTATGGTGGCTCTTTAACTTCCATAAAACGTAGGGCAGGATATTTCTGTGGTGAGCCTCGGGGCCAGTGAAAATACAAGGGAAGCTGTCCCTTTAAATGTGGGTTCTGATAAAGTAGCCTGGAAGTTCGCTCGCATGTTTTGGAGACAAATGGGTTTATATTTTATGCCATGCCTCTGAAAGTGTGTCTGCAGCTGAGTTAGCTTGTGGAAGTGGCCTCAGACTTGTGTGTGCAAAGTCCTGTGTCACAACCGGGTATCACAACTGGGAACAATGTGTTCAGAGAATATCGTGCTTATTCTTTGTAAAACTGGCAGCTCCACCTCTCCAGTCTTCCAGCCTCTGAAGCATGTCGACGGGCAGATGCAGCACACGTAACAAAGCTTTTCTATCACAAGAAAGGAACAGAAGGATCCTGGTTGCCTTCAGGGCAATATAGCAGCAACCATTTTAGTTTGCTAGGTAATCTGTCTTGTGTTGTGGGTCGTCTTTCATTCATGCATGGTTTCACTAGCCCACGTTTTACTAGGTTTCACTAGGAGACATGGCACCTACTTTTTCTCTCTTGCTTTGAGCACTGCTGTATATGACAGCTTTTGTACATTAGAAGATGCCTGCTGGTTTAAGATGCACTTTCAATTGTGAAAGCTTGCAGTCTCAATTTCCCCCTTCCTGCCTTTTGGCTTCCTTCTGTTTTCTTTAACATTTGTGTGTCTGGGTACAAACTTGTATAAGAAAAGTTTGCCATGCTTTAGTTGCACGGTGTTACGGTACTTTCATCTCATCTGCCCGAGTGGATCCATGTGATGTTTGACCTGCTTGGTGCACTGCACTCTGCTTTTAATCTTTAGGCCTCTGTCCAGCCCTGAGTTTAAAAGTATAGTGCCAGCCCCATATTAACCAGAGCTCATTAGCACACGTCAGTCCGGGACAGTCGATGCAGTATATATGCCAACAGCAATGCTCAGGTGAAACATGTGGTCACTGCAATAAGATGACCTGAGCATTAAGGGTAAGTTTTGAGTCCAGACTATCACTATGAATTTGCCTTGATCATACACATACTGGCTTTAACTCAAGTTAAACTTGAGGGACTGTCTCTTCAGCAGCTCTTTTTGGTTGGGCCCTGATTGGTGCTTGACACCCACCATGTCTATGCCCACCCCCGGCCTCCTCCTGTGGTGCAGCAGCAGTGCTGGCTGCAGCCCCACCTCTGCCCGTCTGACCCCCTTCCTGCCCCATGGTGCCCCATGAACTCTGCCCCATGGTGGTGCCCAATGTCCTGTGGGGCACTGCTCACCCAGGGTGATGGGTCAGGGCCTGGCGGCCAGGACCTAACCAGCCCCATCAGGAATCCCTGCTGGTATCAATGCCCGGCCACAGCAAGCTCCTAGTCCTCCAAGCTCCCTGACAACTTCATAGGGAATGGCTTTTAGGCAAATTTGCCTGGCCACAGCAAAGCCATGTAAGTGTCATTTTGCTGGTCCCACACCTCAGGTTCCTAAGAGAAGCAGTCTGAGGACATGCGGCATGGGCTGTGTCAAGCGCCAGGGACATGGGTGAATCCTCTGCACTTAAGTTCATAAGAAATATTGTCTGGGTTATTACCAATTGCCCTGCAGAGCGTCCTGTCTCTTGATCTGGCCCTTACTGGTGAATTGTGAGTTGGTTGCCTTCTTCCCTGAAGAAGGGGAGGCATTTCAGCTCTGAGGCTAGGCCATGGCAAGACCCAAGTAATTTTGAGTTATGTGCCATAGGCTAGGTTTCCATGCTGTTATTGGAGATTTCGGTGGCATTGACGTCAGTATGAGGTCTAAAGCTTATGAGACTTCCTGGCATTGTAAAGGCTGGTATGTGGCTCTCCTCATCCATTAACTGGGCAAACTATAGCTGCAGAATATGCCAGTATTTTGCAGATGAAATGAAGACTGAGAAGATGCAATTTTTAAGCTGTTTTCTATTACTTGAGACTTCTGAAACTTGCAAGAATAACATTGATTTATGGGAGATTGTTCCAGTTCAGACCATGGCATTAGAAAACCTCTAGGTATGCAACCCAAAAATATCTGAGCCAGGCTAACGTATAGCTAATACGGAAGGCAAATAAGATATGAAAGCAGTTGATTCTGGAGAGGTCATCAATGATCCATTAAACTGAATGACGTTGCGCTGGAGTCTCTATTTGGGTAGTATGTACAGCTATAAAGGGGACATTCAGCTCACAACCTGCAGGAAGTAGGTACTTAAGTTGTCATCAGTACGTATACATGGAGGGGATTTTGAAAAAGTTTTGGGGGATACACTGAACACACTGTTTTATCCTCTTTCCACCAGCTGCATGCAAGTGTTACTTCAAGAGAAAGGGACTCATCTGGGAAATATTATTGACCATTACCGCCATTCCTATGGTGGGGGCCTGATGGAGCGCCTTGTGCGTAGGTTTCAACAATTGAATTAGAAATTTAACACTGTAGATGGAGATATTGTTCTAACCACCTGGCCCTTTCAGGTCAAGATGGTAACCCTATCCATTTCCATCCCTCCTCTTCTTTACTGAGAACTTAGCTCTCCCCTTGCTGTGATGACTTATGCTTTCTGTATATGAGGACCCCTGATTGTTCTCAGGAATTAGTTAGCTGCTGACTAGAACCATTTTACATTGAGTGAACAACGTGCTGCTTGAAAGCTGGATGGAGAACCTCTGTGGGCTGGCTGGTTGAGACTGACATGTGTTCCCTCCCTGGGATTCTGGTTGCTTCCTGAGTTCTGCGCAGTGTCTGTGATCCAGAATGGAGAAAAGGAATTAAGGAGTTGAAAGAAGTTATATTGAGACTCAGCAATAAAGGCAGAGTTAGCTGCTGAAATGAAAAAAAAAAGCCACAGAAAGACTGGGGCCTCTGCTAAGAGTATTGTGAATGCAATGAAATTACTTATGAGAGGCAATAAAATGATGGGATGTATGAGGTGGCAGATCCTATTTTCTATTCCTTGCTGTCGCTTTTTTCTTGCACCTTTCATGGCCAAGCTGACAAGGCTACTTCTCCACACAAAGGAACATGTCATTCAAAAAGAACAAATCTTTAGGAACAGGAACACAATTTTGATTAAATTCCTGTTTTATTAAAGTTGCCATGTGTGTAGGATGATGAGGGGAATGCAAAAATAAACTTGTGAAGAGGTCAAACACTGCACAATATGTGGTACCAGTAGTATTAAAATCAAAGCCTCAGGAAGGAGAACTCATCCTTACTGCTCCTGGGTGGCCAAACACATGGGGTCATTTGACAACATTTCTCCAGTGTGTGAGGAGGCTGCAAGGATTTTGTGTACAGTTAGTCCTTTTGCTTACCAGAGACATCTATGCCTAGGTGTGCAGAGACAGCTTGTCACATGCTTCCCATTGCTCTGAATTAGGAGTGATCCTGGAATGCATAAAACATGCCTTAAATGAGATCCTAAGATGCACTACTGGAATATCCTCTGTGGTGTGGGAGTGAACCAGGGCTAAGGAGTGAGGATATAAGAGAGAAAGGCCATTAAATTGCCAGGTACTAGAGGGTACAGACAGAGCTGAGTAGTACTTCTCAATGATTGCTTGTGCCCAGGCTGTAGTGCTATGCGGTTGTAGCCCTATTGTCGTCTCCAAGGATTAAAGCACCAGGTATTGCCTCTCTATAAATGTTGAGGGGCCACAATCTCTGCTGCTGGTGGATATTGCTGCTTTGCAAACTGCCAAGGACCAACCTGGAGAAGAGCCACAGAAGCTCAGATTGTGACCACTGTGCCTGCTTGGATGTTTCTTTACAGTTTGTGAGCAAAGTACATGCTAAACTGTGTAGGCGTGACTTTATTTATAGAAACCCACTGATGGTATGTGTTTGTCACCTGCTTGGTTGACCCCCCCAGGGATCAGCCCAAGCTCTTCATGTCTGCAGAAAACCTTAGGGAGAGATGGACGGGTTCAAGAAGACCTGCATGTTCTCCCAAATCTGCTCGAGTCTTTTGCTTCTTTGTGGAAGGAAGTAGCATGGTCTTGGATGGAAGTCATATCCAAATATATTTAGGACAAAATACAAACATACTGACTCTAGATGGGGAACTTTGCTGTGTACCTGGTACTTGAGCTTACTGAAATGGCATCTTTAAATGACTACTTTCCAAAATAATGGATCCTATTCTTTTTTCTTTTTATTTCTCGCTTCATAGAAGGTTTGCAAATTTACTGAAAATTAGACAGGCTGATTAGAAAAGAATTTGATGAAATAATACAATGCATTAAAGAAACTATCAGGAGACCTGTGTTTCTGGCTGCCCTGTCAAATATTGGATATGTTAACACATAAAATAATTGTATTCCAAAATGAGTGGTTCAAATGCTGGTGATTTTCCCTCCGGATTGTGTAATAAAATAAATCTTTTTTGGACAATAATAGTACATATGTATAGTGTTCAACTGAAACCTACCTAGCTTATTCTTCTGTGAGATTTTAGAATGTGTTCTACTGATGGATGGCAAAACCAGCTTCTGTTCTGGGCTGCCCTTTCAGCTCCCAGTTGTTTAAGTTCTAGACAGAATGTCCCAGCTTAATTATTATTGTCAGTTGTGCAGAGGGATTTTTTTCATGTTTACTCAGTGTAGCGTAAACCTAGTGATTGAAAAATGCTATAATTTCTTTTTTGATTCTGTTATAAGGAACCCCTGTTATATTGTTCTTCTTGAACACATAAGAATTTTTGAATTTCTTTGTTTCTTGATCTTGTAGACTCAGCTCTTGGGAGTTTTACTGGCTGCTGCTGGAAATTTTCTGATTAGTGTGTCTTTGAATATCCAGGTATGAAATTATTTCTCTCTACTTTGAGTTATCTGTGTTTAATAAATAGCTTATGTTATATTTTGATTTTCTGAAGAAGTTCAAAATACAGTTTCTATTGCATTTGATAAATGTTCTCTCTTTTCCTGCAGTTGGTGTCTTACTGTATTTTTTAGTTGTATGATAATTCTCAACCTTTTGACAATAATAAAAAATTGGAACTACTCCTCCTCCCCGCAATCCATCATAAGGAAATACCAGCTGTGAACTGCTTATGGTCCCACTGGAAGTCATGTGAACCTGTCTTTTTGGAAAAGACAGGAAATCTAAAATGGAATTGACCACAAATGCTTAAGGAGTGTTTAGTAAAGCAATTAATGTAAATAAATGCACACAGGCATGTAGCTGTACATAGTGGTTGGCCTCGGAACAACTTTGGCCAACTTAATTTGCCTTGAGCAAATAGGATAAAGGATGTAAATTTTAAATCATAAAAGTAATCGGAGATACTGACCTTATAACTATGGCAAGGCTTTGTAGGGTGAGATTTATAAAATCATTTCTGCGCCAATAATTTGAAAGCATATTCAGTAAAAAGTTAAATAATTCATTCTAACCTTGTAGCCTTCATGGTATTTTTATGTCTTCTAACACAAGTTCTTAAAGTACTGCAGACTTTTTGTATTAGTTGTACTAATAATATTTTTGCTAACTTTAATTTTATGAGTTTAGTATCTTTTTTTATATAAGATGACTCTTTCCTACTTCTTTAAAGGATGAAACAGAAAACTGAGATGTGAAATCTTTCATACACAATAATTGCCTTTATTAAAACAGGAAGCTTCTTCAACAATCCCTTTCTATTTTAAGTATCTCTGGTTGGAGAGTCACTCCTCCCCCCCTCAAAAAAATCTGTTTAGCTGGAGATGTCATGCAGATTGAAATAATTTCTGCCTCTCCAATACTAGTGTTGATCTGTGAGTTGCTGAAGGCAACAATTGTAGGAGAGGCTCTGTTTCAATGGAAAAAAACTTTGGTTGACGAAGTGGAAATTCAGTCTAGCCCCTAATGAGGAGGTAATTCAGACACCATGTCTTTTGTCTGTGGAGGGCACTGAGTGCCAAAGTGGATGTTGTGCATGGGGAGGTACTCAGGCATGCAAACTGAAGTTAACTTGTAATCATTAACAGCATTTACTGGATTTGAACTTTTTTAACTTTAAAATGCTACATATACTTTTAAGGAAAATCCAATAGCTCTGTGTTACCCTTTGAAAGTTTCAACTGGAGCTTGTATTTATTTCTCCTCATAGTTTTTTTTTACTCACTTTATTAATGAAATAAATAATTTATGAAACAGAATAATTACCTCTATAGACATCAACAGTTGTTTTCATACTACTATTAAGTGGATAGGCCAAATCTCTCCCCTTTCCACTACACAGATGTCCTCTGATATTTATCACGTATCTTTTCAATCACAATTTTCCTATGTGATTCTGGGAGATAAACTGGAGCTCAGAATTCATTTAAGAATTTATCTTAATCGTTTTTCATCAGAAGCCAAGATTCCTGACTTAAGAATTTTAAATATTCAGTTCAATGAAATTTTTATTGTTGATGTTGTTTGTTTGTTTATAAAAAGGGAACATGCAAAATCCTGGATATTACTGAATTTCTAATCTGTGACTGAGGGAAGTTGGATGTTTCTCATGCTCACTTTTTCCTTGAAGGGCTAAACTGCTGCAGACTTCATCCCTTGAGCGCACACCATAGCATGAAGCTGCAGTAACATGCTTCATCCTCTCAACAAGAGACTATGGTACATCACAGATGTTATTCTTTGGCCCACCATAAGTGTAGCTTACAGAGTAGTGTGTACAAGGAAAATGATTTACAGCTTCCCTGGGGCTCTGCAGGGGCACTTCCAAAACCAAATATCCAATATGAAGGAAAAGATGTATTTTATAGCCATTTGCACTACAGTGACACTCTATCATTTGGTTTCCAGCTCTTTTTTTCTTTTTCTTTTTTTTTTTAAGCATTTCCATGCTTTTACCAGTAGACAAGCTGATGAGGAATTTGAGAATGGAAATTATGTTCAGCAGAACTAATAAAACATAATAAAAACATGTGTGATAAACAAACCCCCCACCACCTTCCTGGTGATGATATCCTGGACACTGTTTTAGAAGACCAGTGTAATGAAATTATCCTATTATATATAGGTTCTTGCTGTACAAGAGAGAAAACAAATACAACATGTATTTACCTTCTCCATGTAACAGAAGAATTGATGAAGTTTTACTTGAGCATAGACTGTTGACATGGGTATCGCTGGTTTTCCTTCTGAAAATAATGTTTTAACTGAGGTTTTCTAAGGTCAGAAATGTGACTGTGTCCAAAACTTAAGTTCTGCCTAGTGAATTTGGAGTCCTCCCAACTATAGTTGTGGTAACTTGCTGACTTTTTCGACTTGAAATTGCGTTTCTAAATAGAAAATGCACCAGGGAGCAGGAACATGGTGCTGTCTGGTCACCTGCTTCTGTTATGTTGCTGTACTTCAGCTCCTGCCCCAACTCCTCACTTCGAGTGTTTCCAGGTTCACAGGACAGCCTACTAAGGTATCTGTGAAAATAGATGTTTTTTTGAAATAGACATACTTTGAAAAGAAGTTTGTTGTGATAGCTAGGAATATTGCATATTCACTTAATACTTCCTGGGTTTATTCAGAAGTCTAGTTTTCCAGAAATTTAAAGCAGGGCTGTGAAAACACAAAGCTTAAGCAACATTAAGTTTACACAAAGCAGTATGTCTGTAAGATCACGCTGAAAGGCGTGCACAAAAAGAAAACCTTCACGCACCTGGAATTTGAAGTTGACAGCCCCCTAATTACCCCCCTTTTGTTATGCATAAGAGCACAATGGAAGTCTTTCTTTTCATGTCTGTTCCTAACAATTAATTTTCTAGAAATGCGCTCACCTGCGACTGGCTTGCCAGACAGATCCAAAGCCCTACTACACAAGCAAGCTATGGTGGTGTGGGATTATCCTCCTGGGGCTTGGAGAGGTGGGGAATTTCACAGCCTACGGATTTGCCCCTGCTGCCCTTGTCGCTCCGCTGGGATGTGTATCTGTCATAGGTGAGATGGTTTGCCTCTTTTTGCTTGGGTAGTTGCTGTAATTAAATGCCATGTGGAAGAATACCAGAGCAGCAGAAACACAAGAGAAAAAAATGCTAATGTTATGATTTGAAAAGAAATGATTCATATAATTACACAGCCTGACAGTCAAACACAAACCCTGTGCTTAACTGGGACACCTTCTATCTTTTGCGATAGTTTTGTCTTTTGTGGCCTCCGGCGTGCCAGTTCCTGCAGGTTGTTCACCTGCTCCGACCAACGTTGCCACCATGTGAACATTGCAGCCCTGCAGCCCCACAAAAGGGGCCCAAGTCCCAACGCTCTGCAGAGCTCTGCTCTGATCCCAAGAGCTGGCAATGTGTTTCTGATGTTGTTGTCACTCCAGCTCCCCTTTGCCCCTCTTGATGCTTTGTGTTGCCGTAGGCCAGCTCACTTGTCTCTGCCTCACACTGCTGGCGGTGCCCATGCCCACCAGCACACCCGGGTCCCCGCACTGCAGCCACTCTCAGCACAGCTGCAGAGATTTTTATTTTGTTAAATCACTGTCTTCTTTGCGTTATTTTTAGGAAGCTTATTATGAACAAAGAATCTATTCTGCTACCTCAGGGACCAGCATGTGATCAGAAGGACCTAGAAATTTTCTGAAATTTTTAGTTTATTTATGGACATTAACCAGGTTGTTCACTTGTTCCCTTGCCTACAGCTTACAGATCAGTTGGTCCTCACTATAGTTATTTATGTTTAGAACTTATTCCTGTATCTAGAACTTACCTGACTCTTCATTATATGTTGTTACTGGAACAATTTTACTTACATCTCTGTAAATAAAAATAGACATGATGTCTGTTTTTCGACAAAGAAATATATTTTAAAATATTTTACCATCTCATACCAATGCAAAACAGTGCACAAGGCAATACTGTAGAGAGATGTGAAAATAGGAATTTAAGGTGCAACTGTGACCATTAATTCTATCACCTGACAATCAAAATGGAAACATTCAGGGCTGAGATATCACAGCAGTTCTGAATATACTGAAGCAACCTTTCTGGTTGCTTTTGACAAGCAATAGTATGTCATAGTCTGCCTCTAGCTGCCAGTTTCATATTTGCAGTAGCATAGGGTAAGTGATGCTTCATGGGAGGGGAGGAAAAATGAATTTTCTTCCCTGTGGATTGGAAGGATGCAGTCAACCGTGTATGGGTGCAATTTAGCATGGAGGTAATAGGGGAAGGAAAGTGCAGGCAATATATTCCAGCCCATAATGTTAAATTATTACATAATTTTAAGGATTTTCTGATCTACTGTAGTTCACTATCCTAAGAAGGGTATCGGAAAGAAAAGAACAAGATATTACCTGAGATTAAAATGCAAATTGAACATGATATATCCCAATGTAATTTTGGTAGCAGGAGTTATTTCTTTATCAATTTCGAACATTCTCGTATGTTTCTGAACATTAGGGACATTGACCGATCTAATTTGTTGACCAAACTGAATAAAATGCAAATACTTAAAGCTAGCAAGAAGAAATAAAAAATAGTGAGATGGAAAAAAATTCCATTGGTTATTAAACTGCTGCAGGGAACAGGTCATATTTAGGGTTGATTTTTATCTTGGCAGATTCTTTCTTCCTTGTGTTTGCAATATATGAAGAAATGTTGCATCTGTTTCTTCTGTTCTATTTTCCCTTATCCCTATTAAATATCAATAAACCATTTTCATAAGTGTTATATTTTATCAAAACTCCTACTCACTTTTCTTTCTTTTTTTTTTTTTTTAGTTGAACCAAAATGCTTATCCTGGAAGACCCCAGAAAGCACTTTAATAACTTATATTCCATTCCCATATATCAGCTGACAGTATCCCTTTCATAGCCAAAACAATAGAAATATCTGAAATTGTATTTAGTCTAGCAAACATTCCCTTAAGGAAGGGAAAGTAAAAAAATGATGTAGACAGCCAAATACAGCACTGTTGTGCTAACACTTTCTACCACTAGATACTTTTCTGTTTTCTGAAATTACAGCCAGAAAGAGAGCATCCTCTTAATTTTAGAGCAGTTTATCATTTGGGGCAGTGACAAATTGACCAAGACACACATATATTATCTGCTAACTGCTTTGCAATTGATAGCTTAGGCAGCAGGTCTTCTGATTCCAAAGATAAAGATGTTTTTCTGATTGAGGTGTGACCTCTTTTAGGTGGCAGAGGATGGGATTTGCTCATTCAGGTTGGCTGTTGATTTGAAGTATTGCTGAATGACCATCTTTTCGTAAGTTAAAGTTTAACTTTAAAGTGAAGAAAACAAGAGTTTGATAGCAAACTCCATATATATATCTGAGTCTCGATTCAGCCTTTCTATTTTTTTTCCAAACTTCATGTCAACAGATATCAAATGATAAGCAATATGTTTTACACTTTGAGACTATAGGGGATGTATCAGTTCTTTACATTGGGTACTCAGCACCTCATAGCTGTACAGTGGGGGAGATCTCCACTGTGCCCACTGAATCTCTCTGTGACTGCTTCTTAGGTCTGCATGGAAACTTTCCTTTGCTTGGAAATCATAGTGTAGGGAGAGCATGAAGCACACTTGAGTTTTATCCCAGAACGGATCTGGATTCTACCCACCATGAATCATCAGACCTCCTAGTTGGGAAGCATCCCCGAGTCCTAAAATAGATGGAGCCAGCATCTATTAAGCTCTGCTACCACATTTAACTGCAGTCCAACTGAATTTTGCATTTAACATGGTATCAATTAAATAGTGAAAAAATTGTGCCTCATTCTATTGAGCCGGGTACTTGTGATGGATATTTTAGAAAGAATCCATCACCACAGACCATAAATTGGCACTATACCAGAAGCTTTTTTTTTTTTTTCTTAGAATTTAGCTATGAAGACTATATTTTTTTCTTTTTACACTATGGAAGTATTTCTGTGTGTGGTTGCAATGATACAAGCTCTACATCTGTTCAGAGTTTTAAATAGTTTGAGAAGACAGTGGTTGTTTTCTCCAAGAGGAGAAATTAGTAAATTTTTAATTAAAAAAACAGAGGAGTAATACATGTTTGAAGTAATCATAAAAAGCTTTTTATATTTTAAAATTAAAAATCATGTTTTACATGTAGCTTGAGTAATTTTAGACTTTTATGTTTTATTCTCCTATGTCTGCTTGCAGAAATAAGTTGAAGGGAGAGTCAAAGAGAGGCTAGTGGTATCAGAGAGTGGTATCACTTCTTACACAGTTTACATCATTCCACAGAGAGTTATTTTACACTTAACTCACTTAGATTGACATTATTTAGATCCCTTTGCATTTTATATACTCCTTCTAACTAGCTGTGGGGCAATAAATTGCTTCAGTCTTTGAAAATTGATATCCCTGATGGTGCTTTGGGAAAAACGATTTTCAGATATTCTGTAGAAATGGATTTCTCCCACTCAGGCTAACGTAACATCTTCTTGGTCAAAGAGCTTTGGATTTTGAGAACTCTGCTATGAATGAGAACTAAGAAACATTCACCAAACAGCTCTCATCAGATCATTTTTTAACTCCTTTATTAGTTCTTTTCTAGAAGATGCAACAAAAGGATGTTACGTTTTCAGGGTCCTTCTTTCTTTCTGTAGTATTTATGTTCTTTAATACAGTTTCCAAAATTAGGGTCACCCGGATGGTTTCTCTTTTGAACAATTTTCTCATGTTAGAAACATTACATCTTGGTGTGCAGAAGAGCTATCAAGAGGTCATGCACCAACTAATCCAAGTCTAATAACTCCCTTTGTATTTAGAGCACCATTAATATCTACCATATAAAGTAAGAATAGACTCAAGTAGTCAATTAGCTGTGATGAATTTGCCCCCAGCTGTCACAGAAAGAGCTAGCTCTCCATTTAACTCTGGTTATCATCTAGGTATTCTTTCATTTTCTCCATTTTTTTCTTGTTAATCCTCCTCTGATACACAGCACTGATACACATGATGGAGGTTTCAATTGAAGAGCTTGGGGCAAAGAGATTTCTCTGTCATGGTCTGTATGCAGACTGCACTGAAGGGACGGTACCTGCAGCGTGTCCTGTCCTCATGCCCATTAGTTGCCCCCATTGCCCTTAGCTTGACAGGGAGATGTTGGAGTCTACTCTAAAACTGTGAGTACATCCCCATTCTCAGAACAAGCTCCTTCCCTTCTGAATATGCTCAATAGCCTTTTGTCTGCATGGTGATTTTGTTTGTGTTTTCTCACCCCATCTCTCTTCTGCTAACCAACGCTTTAGTCATGACCAGCCACCTCATCATTTCAGTCTTTCCTTCTGGTTCCACTCCTAATGTACCGGCCTCCAGATCCCCTGTTGGGGGTACTGACACTTCCCCAGGAAAAGCTTCTCTTCAAAATCTGCCCCCAGGCTTACTGAGCATTTGGGCTGCAGCAATCCAGTGAACTGCCCCATCGTCTTCTCTGCAGACCTTCCTGAGCGAGAGGCAGAACTTCTTTGCATGCATTTGAGGAAGGATTAAGGCATATCTAACTGCGTTTATATCGGGTCCCTTTTTAAGATGTGCCCTTCCACAGCAGCGGGTTGCTTGTCATATCGTTACTGCTTGAGCACTCCTTACCAGGTTTAGTGCAAAATCAGCTGGGTTAAACTGCTTCATATATTGGAGCAGCAACTTGAATTGTGTAAAACAGCATAAATGCTTTGATTCAAAGTGTTTTTTATTGCACAAACTGATAGAAGTAGAAACATTAAACAGAAGTCTTTACATGACGACTAGCAAGCCCTCTTTCATATTTCACCTAGAGTGCTAGTGAAATGGATACAGATTATTCTCCAAAATGTGTGATTTTAAATGCCTTTACCTAATTGTCTTAGGTAATGATCTTAGCTTTGTTACTACTCATTTTGGCTTAATGGAATGAATGTTTGAGGCAAATCTGCATTTTGTGCCACTTTACCATATATGTCAGAAGCAGCAAAAGTAGTCTGTGAGCATTTATGAGGAGCTAAAATTTATTATATAGATTTAAAATAGTAAAAATCCTAATCTCAGACTTGAAAAGGGGAAAAGGAATAACATATTTATATTGAAGGCTATGAACATAAATTGTAGAGGAGTTATTTAGGGTAGTGTGTGACAACAAAAATAAGAATAAAGAGATGAGATTCATAAATAGACTAGGGATCAGGAAAACAATTTAAAAACAACATATACTTATTTATGAAATAGCTTTTGGTAGGAAAAATAAATGATGGATACTTTGTTATTTGAGTCTCCTAAGGCTGGATTGGACAAAATTTAGAAAATATCCTCTAAGGATCAGTATTATAATGTGTACTTTCTGTCTTTAATTTATATTGTTCTGTATTATTTCTTTCCTAGAAAAACAAGCATGAAACAAGCCTAACTGCAGATTTCATGTCTAGGAGGCAGATGAGTTGTTTTGTGAGTTGGGACCTGACCATTCCGTTTCCTAGTGGTAGAATACAAATTTTATACAATCTGTTGCTTCTATTTGTGCTAGAGAAAACCTACATATGGAGACAATTGCACACTATCACTCTCCTAGGAGATTCAGCTTCTGACAAAGCTATGTGTAGCACCATTACAGCCCTCCCTTGCGAAACACTTAATTGTATATCATGCAGAAAAAGAACACTTTCTACCATTTCTTTCTATTAAAATTGGAATTCATGTGCTGTAGTAATAGAGAGCTAATGAATACAAAACAGCCTGCTTTATATTGAAGCATGAGAAGACAAGGTTGTTTCAAGAAAAAATTAATCTCCAAATAAACTGATCTTTTTGCATTTTCTATCCAATAGTTTTTATTTATCATAATTTTGATATTGTATCAAGTCATAATAGTTTCATTTCAAATTTTAATTGTGTATTTCCAGATGAAGAGTTCTATGAACCTTCAGAAATTGACATATTGATAGAGCTATTTTACAGACTTCTTACTTTGTGGGTGTTGATATGATCATGCAATCAAGATAAGAAATGAATGTAACGATTGCTTTAGGATGTATTTTAACTTGTGCAGTCCTCGGTTCAGTACTCGGTTTAATACTTAACAGAAAGTCTCCCAAAATGTTTGCCCCACTCTTTTCATAGCAGGGTTTCAGTAGGAGTTGGATCTGTGCCTGTTTTTGAAAGTTTTACTGTAATGATTAGTTAAAAAGCTAAAAATGTCCTGGGAGTGCACAAGCCTTCTCACACAGATGGGGATGCTGTCCTGGCCTTGGTGACATGCAGGCTAACAGCTCAGACGCAGAGTTGTGCATGTGTGGTATTCCCAAACCACTGACTCAAAACCAACAAGATTTTAAGACAATTATAAATTGCTTATTTTATTGCCAAGCTCCTGAGAGCTTACACTTTGACACAATATTTTCTGTATTACTATATTTTTGAATTCTATTACTGACCAATTAAAAAATAATCATAGAAAATTTCTCACTTGGGCGGATCTCAATCTCCAAAACTGTCTATAGCTTTTTAAAAAGAAACAGGCAAACTAGTGAACATTTGCAAAGGCGTGTTAATACCTTTCAGCCAAGCAATTTGCCCCCTTCCTCTGTATATTCACCCATAGAATTGAACATAATGTTCAGTGGTTTGTTTTCCACATCTGCAGTAATTGTGGAGAAGGATGCATGCAGCTCCCATGACAGAGGAGGAATGAGAGGACCCTGGCTTGGGGAAGGGGAAATTTGGGTTTGGGTGGAAGGAAGTTAGACACAGGCCACTTCAGTCAGGCGAGGAAGAGGCTGGCTAGGGGCAAAGTGCAAGGGTAGGAAGACCCTGTGCTGAGGCAAAGCGCTGGAGAGATGGGGACTGGGAAGTGATGGGGAAAGTTGTGAAGGGTCTGGGGAGCAGAGCACGAGCATTTTAGCGGGGCTGCTTTTAGGAGCTGAACCAGGGACCTAGGAAGGGCTTTGATTCGTACATCTGGTGTGATAAGCAGTGGTCACTGGTTGCCCACTTACTCTTTGGCCATGGCTTCATCAGATCACAGTGTAATTCCGGCTTGAAGGAACCTCAGGATGCCCTTAATGCAAACCTGTCTCAAAGCAGGGAGGCCACCACATCACAGAAGAAATACAAAGAGAAGCGTTTGTCATCTAGCATGTTGGTCTAAATTGACATTTCTGCAGGGACTAATGTCTTAAGTAGCTAGACCCACCTGAGACTGTAGGTTGGAGCTCTAACGAGTAGTAGGCAGTGGAGCAGAACAGCTGTGAGGACACCACATTTCTCTACATTTTGCTCCCTACTGTCTCTCTTGGACAACTGCAGAAAATGCCAGACCTGCAGAGGGCAAAAGGAGTACCACCCTGCACTCCTTTTATTCCCCTTCTCCTCCAGCCCAAGGCTTCCAGAGAGCTGCCCTGTACATGACCTGCTCTTGGTTCCTCTCGTTTACCCAGGGTCAGGCTGACTCTGGAAATTGGTGAGCGTAAAAGACAATTTAAGCTTAAAAAAGATAATTTAAGCTTAAAAGTGAAAAGTTACAAGCAAAAATTAAATTTTAAGCAATGTAAAATAACAAGGTGTTGTCTTGGTTGCTTAAAATTTAGTCCTGAGGGTGTTGTGAGTTCTTGCCAGGCTGCGGTGCAAGTCCCCTCTCTGTTCTCTGTAACTGTTATTTGTTCTTTTGCTCAGCTATACTGCCCCTGATTTACTCTTCACGTCCACAGATGTGATGTCTCGGTGGTTTATCCACAGAGACAGTTACCTTTTCTGTTCAAAGTCTCTCACTGGTTTCACTCTCCTCCCTTTCTGTTGCGCTTCCTCTCCTATTTCAGTTTCTGCCAATTCCTCCAATCCCAGATGACCCTAATATGTGTTCTTAAAACTACTTCTATTTTTAGACTGTTCTACATATTACACATCATAAAGAGCATATTTATGCATAATTATGCATATATTCTGTTAAACTCATGATCCCTTGTGCATTACCAGCCATCTCTGGAGAAAGGGCTTGCCACATTTGAATGTATTATTAAAGCAGATGACAGATTGAATGACAATTTTCATTATGTGGATGCATTCTGGACCTGTTATGGCTCTACTGTGACTACTGCTCTCTTCAGAGGTTGGATCCTTAGATTGCCTTATCACCTTGCAAGAGCTAGGCAGTAGAGTTAGTGGTGTAACTCACCTCATCCCACATGGGCACCCTGAGAGCCGTCCTGACAACATGCTCAGATATAGGTGCTCTGCTGAGGATATCTAAGGTTTGGTAAGATGGAAGTGACCAAAACTGGTATAAAATTTGTACTAAACTGGGACCATTGAGTGTGAGAAGCCCACGAGGCCAATGGAAATGGCTGTGTGACACCTTGTTCTTGTGCGCTGAAGGATCATTGACCAAACTCTATGATTGCCGCCCAGAAGACACTGGTGTCTCTTAGATCTGTGTCAGTTCACCAGAGGAGAAAGCAGCCAGACCTTCCCAGGAGATGCTCAGCACTTAGCAGGGTCAAGTCGTGCATTCTTCTCATATTCAATTTAGTGTGTTTATTAACACTGATGACAAGAGCATGGACTCAAAAAATAAAAATTGCTGAGGCCTCCATTTATTAAGCTACAGGTCTTTGTCATTATGCTGACTGCCTGGGTGGGTGGTCTGAGATGGCATTTGAGAGTTATGATTGCAGGGAGACAGAGCAGTAATTCATTCCTGATCTCACTAGGGTGGCTGCTGCTGCCTTTCTGATTTTTCTCCTCTCTCTTTTCTAAAGGAAAGCAGCTCTGGTTGTACCAATGTTGCTTGGATACCAGTGTCGTTTCCTCAATAAAGTTATCACTGCAACATGGTATAAGAAAATATATATAAGGAAAACCATGTCACTTAAGTAGCTTGCTTTCAGTGAGGCATTTACAATTACTTGTATTCATTTGGAGAGATCTCCATACTCATCATACAGTTTAAATTTATGATTTTCACTGTGTCTGATTTTCTACTGATTGTGCAGCACAGACATTATGGTGAGTTCCAGATTTCTGTTTATGTCTTGATATGACCCTGTTTTGATTTATCCAGGATACATCTACTAGCTAACCACAAATAAACTTTTCTATGAAAATAACAGAGACACTAGGCAAGGACAGCCACAAAAAGCTTAAATTACTGTTTGAAGAATAAACCAAGAAGCTCTTTTCAGGCTCTTCCTCATCTGCTTCATGGTAGATGCTGTAATAAATGTTGGAATAGAGGTTTCTCTCCTGGCTGGCCAAGAGTCTCATTCATCTTAAGACGAAACCTCATGTCCTGTTCAGCACATGTCCACACTGAGTTGCTCTCCAGAAATCCCATCTTGATCACTACTTCTGCTCACCCCCTGCTGCCTTTCCAGAGGATGGCACAAGGGTCAATACGAGGGCTGGACAAGTGAAAGAGCTGACAGGCAAGAAGTAGGAGCTTATTTCTAGTGCGCACTTTCATTTTATTTCCCCCTCACAAGTCACTCCAGAAAGTTGTGCTACCATTGTGGTACATGCAAGAGCTTCTTCACCTGCCTGTTTGCAGACATCATGACTAACTGTTGTGCTTTTGCAGCAGCTATCCTCCTCTGGGCTGTACATCTGTTGCTTTACTTCTAAGCTTCTAACACCAAAGGAATCGGAAATTTACCCCTCTGCAAGGCAGTTTGCCTTGATGGAGAAGTTGTGGAGTGTCCTTTTTTGGAGATCTTCAAAACCTGCCTGGATGCGACCCTGTGCCATGTGCTCTAGGTGTCCCTGTTGGAGCAGGGGGGTTGGACTAGAGGACTTCTAGAGCTCTCTTCCAACCTCAACCATTCTGTGATTCTGTGAAATCCATATAAGATTCACAGAAAAAAAATGGAGAGTGGATCAGTAGTGCTGAGCAGCTCGCAGGTTTCCTAGGATTTTCAGATATGACTAAACCAGATCAGTTAAAGCAGGGTCCAAGTGGGAGACAGACAGTTAAGAGCCTACTGGGTGCATTTACGACTTTAAAACCTGAGAGTAGGTTGGTTGCCAGGACAGACTCCTGGTTTCTTATACAACAGGATAGTAGGACAGCAGCACCCATAAGACATATGTATACTTCACCCAAGTCAGCTTTTTGCTATAGCACTTGATATTCTATCGATTATGAAAGACATCTTTATATCTTCCTTCTAGGTAGTGCATTTATTTCTGGCCTGTTTCTAAAGGAGACGATGAGGGCTGCTGATATTTTGGGTAAGTAAGCATTTGCTAACATGGCATGTGTACTGCCATATGCTCAGCAAGCTGTAACTCTCACGCAGCCTCCCCACACCTTCGCACTCCCACTACCCTGAGCAAGTGTTTTGAGGATGATATTTTCAAAATTGTGAGGATGTGACAAAACGAGGGAGAATTTTCAATACGTATGAAGACTGCACACCCAGATCCTCCTCTCTTATAACTCGTTCTTTATGTGTCCTTGTTGCTCAGATTTATTTTCATTGTCTATTTTTGCCTCTGAGGATGTATTTAGTATTAATCTTTATGAATACAAAGAACTTTTAATAAAAGCAATAGGACCTTTGAATTATTCATTCATATAGAAGATTTTTTTTTTCTTTCTGCATGATATTACAGAAAAATTGAACTCAATTGAAAATGACAACTCCCTGTTCGTACTAATTTTGCCACTTCAAAGAACAAATAATCATGTTATCGAGTTTTTTGTTAGGAAACAGCCTTTTCTGTGAAAGCGTGTCAGTTTTTAGTCCGCATCCAAGATTTTTGTTGGATTTCAAACTGCTTTGCTTGAACATATTAATAGTGAAAGACAAGCAGATTTCAGAGTTTGGACTTTACACCAAGCTGTCTCAGCTGGGATAGTGCACCTGATGTTGCTGTGGGTTCCTGCTGTTACTGTGGGGTTCCTAACATTACTGGCCTTAGTTGTTGATACTATAATGAGGACATTCCAGCTGTTCTCATGAATGCTTTGGAGAGATCTGCTGAGTATTGTTCCAGGAATACTATATAATATTTATTTAGGTTTGGGATCCAAGTTTGCCAGCTCAACTGCTGCTTTCAAAATCTGCCCCTCCCTCCTCCTCCCCCAACTGATCATGTTTCGCTTATGGCCTTATACATTGTGGGTTGCTTTAAGTAGTGTTCAGCACTGATTTATTTTATTTCTGTGAGTTAGACTTTGCAAGGAGGATTTAACAATGTTGCTACATTCCATAGGAATGAGCTGTATGATGGGAAATATGGTGATGTTTTTGCAAGCACATAAATATAGAACAGTTTTGCTTTTCCAAAGGAGCTATGTGTGATAGCAGTGCCAGCAAAGCCCTCCGGATGTGCTTTGTTTTGTATTCCTAACCCTTGTATTCTATACCAATATACAGCTTTGCCAAGAATTTTTAAAGATTAGTTGAAAAAAAATGATTAGCTAATATCTTCCTTAATCCAATACAGCTTATGAGCTCATGATCGGCTCACTTGTATCTAGATACCTCTGTGAACATCTGTGTTTGTCAGCTGGCTGTCCACAAGGCAGAACTTCCAGATTTTTATTAAAAGCACAGTAAGGCAAGTTTGACCTTGAAAAGGGGCCTGGCAAGCTGAAGGCTGAACAGACTCTTGTAATTCAACCCTGTATAAAACAGTTCATAGGTCTGCAAATACAGCAGGGAGTGGCCAAAATGTTGTCTTCGCGACAGCTTCACACAAGCCTTGAACTGGAACGTATCTGCTACAGTTAAAGTTTCCAGGGCAGGTCCGTAGCTGGTGTAGATCTCTGTGGTCACACTGGCTTTGGAAGAGCTGTATTTATTTGCACTGTTTAATGGTCCAGCTGTCTGCCTCAATAAACAAGTTGTCCTTTCAGTTTAGGATGGGTTTATGTGATCTGCTTTGTGACTATGAGAAATACAGAGGATTGATTCTCCTTTGTCATGCACTTGGTGTTAGAATTGAGCTTATCTGGAAATGCGTTGCCCAGTTGAAGCTCCAATTCATGACTCTTTCCTGACAGCTTCCCCTCTCCCTGCCCCATTATTTCCAGAATCCTTTTAATGTTCATTAAAAATTATGCTAGGTGAGAATACCATTTCCTAAGCCCAGATCTGATGAAATGGACTAAAATTTTCTACTACAAGCTATTTCCAAATGAACTGGAGAGCAGACAGCTGTGATTATGCCTGTTACCGAAGTAACATGTCTTTTCTTTAAAGGAGGAACACTGGCAGTAATAGGAACATACTTGTTGGTGACTTTCACTCCAAATGTACCCCAAGAAATCACAGCAAAGAAAGTACAGAATTACTTAGTGAGCTGGCCTTTTGTGATATATGCGGTGAGTATGTAGATTACAGTTCTTCTTAAATCGGAATAACTGGGGATCTTGCACTTTTTGCAACATTATGAATTGGAGTCTGAAACCTGATCTGGAAGATAAATAGCTCCCTGTGTGGTTTTCAAAGGAGAAAGAGCAAGTCTCTGGATCACCAAGTCTCCATGCTGAAAATCTGATAAACCAAAAGATGCCTTTGGAGATATGTGCCAAAGGAAAGTCAGAGTTTTGCAGGACTGATGAGAAGGAAAATATTTTATTTTTTTAGTGAACTTGAGGGGAAGACTAAATATTGGCACTGGTTATACTTGCTATGTATGTGTTCATACCATGTTGTCTGTATGTACATCTAAATTATAGTGCTTTTTGGAATGTGATAGAATAGTGGTGCTTTTCTGGAATGTGATAGAATTGGAAATTAGGTTATGCATCTCCCATCATGCCACTCTGTTTTATTCCCCCATTGCTGAGTCTGGACCAGAGGAGTTTTGTATGCAGTAGAGATGTGGAGAGGCTGCCTGCCTCGCTGCCATCTGCTGTTAACCCAATCCCGAGTTTGCATTCAAATACAAAAATTCTGCTTGATTGAAGTATCTGTATACAAACTTCAAACCCCTTCCTGCTTCTTTGATGCATCTAATTAGCATCATGATCAAGACCAGAGTGAGTAGGAAGAATTTCTCCCTCTCCCTCTAAAATGCTGAAAATTTGTTCCTTTGGCTGAATATAGAAGGTGCAGTATATGAACTTCAGAGATGGTGTTTTTCCCCAATGAAGTGCCTCACTTTGGCTACATTATTAGTGCCCAGACTTTTTTCAGTAGGAAGTTCTCAAACTTTTTCTCAAAACCAACACTTTACTGAAAAATTGCTTTTCCTGGAGGACATCTTTGACTTTGTTTCTGGAAAAACGCATAAGAGCACAGTTGAATGCCTAGGAAAACTGCTTTGTTCTTCCTAGGAGAGACTAAAAGAAGGTAGTAGGTAACCCCTAGACTTTCTCCTGGCTTTCCCTGGCCTCAGCCAGTACCCAATTCTGCAAGCACAACATGGGCTGCTGGGATGGAGAGAGTAACTATGCAGGAAGTCTTGTTGACTCCATCGTCATTAACACATTGCTTGATTTGTTCCTTTTGCTCCTTGGATTCATTTGTCTTGAGCTGTATGTCCAAAGAAGAAAGGGGAGGGAAAGCTACACAGAAGACTCAGATACCAGCCTGATTAGCCTGGCAGGCGCTGGAAGTTAAGACAAAACCTACTGTAAACATGCTCTGGGCAGGGCACTAGCTCTTCATATTTGTTAATAAATCGCCTAGCGCAGGTTGGCTGCAGAGATAAAAAGCACAGCAGAAGCTGCAGAGTTTCCAGTATAAATATATGTAGTGAGGAGACAGTGCAGCAGTATAATGCAGTCCAACTTTCTAAAAGTAGCCCTGATGTGAGGTCTGCTGAGAAAGATAAATCCCTAGTGGTACAAAGTGCTCTGTGTGGGTGATAAACCATGTCCAGGTGGCGCTCCGCTGACATCAGAGGAGGTCCACAAAAAAACAGCCTGAATTTCCCACAGGAGGCAACTTTGACTCACTTCCTGAGCTTTTGCAGTAACTTAATCGTGTCTGAGCAAGAATGACTATCCTATCTTGCGTTTTCTCTTTTGCTTATGTGCAGATTTAGTCACTACAGAGGATAAATTATAGATGAAGCTCTTAGGTTTCCCTAAACAGAGGAACACTGGGTTGTTAATATTTAATTTCTGTAAAATCAGGTTCAGAGAATTTCTGTTTTTCCTTCAAAGTGCCTGTAAGACCTAGAAGAATGCTCCTGGTTCATTGGTCCTTGTGATGCTGTTATGTCCTACAAAAACAGCTGAGGGAGACAGTGGTATTTTGATCTGGTGCCTTCTGGTAATGCTTAGAAACATGGAATATAAAAATCTTGATGAGATGTGGGCTTGAAGAAACAGTGGGCTTCAGTACAGACTAGTTGTAATAGTAAAAATGATTGTAACCAGGTCAAGTTCCTTTAGTCTTCTAAACAAAATACACGAAGCTGAGCTAATCTAAACCCTTCTCCCTCCTGGAGTTTGCGTTTAACATTGCCACAGCCACCAGCTGCGTGAGAGTGCCACCGTTTTGGGCAGTGCTCGGGACCCGATCCTGCAGGCAGCAGTGGGGCACCCCAGGAGGATGCGCTTCTGCGTGGGGCCCCGTTAGAGCCACACGCTCTGCCGGCAGGGTGGCTCAGTGCCACGGCCTCTCCCTTGCCTGGTGACTCAAGGTGACCCGCAGCGGGTCACCAGGTGGCAGAGAACCGTGGCACCACAAATACGGGAAAAATAGTTTGGCTGCTGGCGAGTATGAGGAGGGCGCTAATTTCCTGCTCAGTGGGCGAGACTTGGCAGAGCTGGCTAAGTTAAATGATAGCCATCAAAATCAAGCATCGCTTTCCTCTGCAAGTGTGTCCTCAGCTACACCACTGCTCTTAGAGGCTTCCCCAGGAGGTGGCCTCAGCCAAGCACACAGACCTGCCTGCGCCTTCCAGAGCCTGTTGTCAGGGGCTTCTTTATGTTCCTTGGACAGTTTTGCTTGGCTGTTTGCTTTCAGAAGCATGGTGTGGGTTTTTTTGTTTGTTTGTTTGTATGTGTTGGTTTTTTTTGGTAGTTTGATTTGCTCTTAGGCAGAGAGAGGCCACAGTGGAGTTTTATGATAGCTCTTCAGCAAGAGAAGAGCCTATGACAGGGAGAATGACGAAGGGCTGGTGCACGGAGCCAGCAGCAGCAGTATGGATCTGTGAAGGTTAGTCGTGCTCAGTGCTCCCTTCTGCTCTTGGAAGTCATGGTGAAGTGCCAGAGCACGTAGCAAGTTGGAGGTGGCATGAGGTAGCATTTCTGCAGGTCCAGCAGTGCATGTCTGCAGCTACTAAAAGGACTCCCTACCTTGTTTCCCAATTTAAACACACTCACTGCTACATTATTGAATAAACCCGGGGAAGCTGATGCAGCTTGTCTGTGCAAGAATGGAGCAAAAGCCTCTTCTATATTGTGGGTTGTCCCAGCTTTCACCTCTGGCTGCAGATGTGGTGGGAAGGGAAGTCATTGTGAAGGGAGATGAGACCTGCACTTCGTAACCGTTTCAAAGATTAGCCCAGAAATGCATTTGTTTAACTAATAGCAAAATATTCTTTTATATAGAGGGCATGTTTGTAGAAAATAATATGTTTTTCTAAATCTTGTGATCATTGGTTTCTTTGGGATTTCTTAGAGAAATGTGATATAGAAGCCAAATTTGTGTCCTGAGATGCAATTGCCTTTTGGTTGTCTTTGGGAACAAAGGATAATTATAACAGTAAATCAAAAAATAATTAAAGCATAATTATGTTCTGCTAGTATTTTTGAACACTACTAAATTGGGGGATCATTAGTGTGGCAGAGAAATTTAGTAGCTGACTTGGGCAGATGACTGTTTTCCTGGTGTGCTCTTTCTCCAGAAGGGGAAACTGGCTATATTTCATTATATAACCACTAGTGCTAACTGTTTTGTTGTTTCATTTGATATTTTATCAGTGCAACAAATATGTAGATATTTTTGATTCCAGTGTTGCCTTATGGCTATTGTTGGACTAAGCATGGAGTGGCATGAAAAAACATAAAATAGTAACATGATGATGGAACCGAAAAGAGAGAAATATTTTTTCTAGTACTTGTTTCTTTAGTAAAAGACAGAGAATAACCAGATTCAGTAATGAGCACAATATCCTTTTCCATCTTCTTTATTTTCCCCATTTGATTATATCCTGACATGTGCAAACTTCTCTTTCTTCACACAGCCTCTAAAGCTGCCGGGCTTCTGAGCATCTCTCAGTGAAGAGATCTCCAACATCCCCATTTCCACAGGCCTCCTGGGCTTCATAGGAGCTTTTTTTGGCTCTGGCGCTTGCTGTTTTCTGTGGGCATAAAGGGGGCATGAGTTACTCCCTCATACCTCAGGAGAGAGGGAGAATCTCTGTGCTTTTGAGATGCTGAGGATGCAGACGCCCAGGTACCAGTTGAGGTGGGAGGGTGAGGGCAGAAGCTCAGTGGCTTTTGCAGGTCAATCACCGGCCTCCCTGCTCTCATGGCTCTGGCCATGACTGGGTCCCCACCTGGGCTTTCCCTGGTTGTGTGTGACACTTGCAAAGTCCGACCCGGGAGGACACACAGAGGTTGCATGTTCAGGCCAACCCCCATCATGGTTTGCAGGGGAAGGGGGTGCCGTGGTGTTCCCGTCACGTTGTCACATAGGTTGTCCCCCAGGCTCTCCCCATGCTGACTGCAGCTGTAGCAGTGTCACTGCGATGTGCCCTTGCACCCTGGGCTTCCCACCTCCCAGGTATCACTGGCAAAACCTACGTCAGCCACAGCAGCAGGGGTGAGCGTGGCAAGCAGCTGCAGAGATAGAGCCGCAGAGGCAAGGTTACCTCCTTGCCCCAGGTCTCGTCAGGAGGGCTCCGAGGGCCCCCCCAGCACCCTGGTAGGAGGCAGCCTGGAGACCTGTCTATCCCTCTCAGTCACCTCTTCAGGTAAACAAGAGTAGAACATATATTTTTTTGGAGACGGGCTGCAGTTTGCCAGCCTGGCAGACTCCCCAGCAGTATCTCACTTGCCCGGTTTTCAGCCCAGACTGAGGTCTTGTGGCGACTTCCAGAGCTGGTAATAGCAGGGAGCTTTTGCTGAGCCGCCGCTGCTGAAATGGCACCACACTGGCCAAAAGCAAGAGTTACTAATGGAATCTGCAAGGAGGCTTTTAATAGCAATCCTGTAAATACAACTGTCAGTCATTGAGCTGTCAGATGTTACTGTGGGAGAAAATCTGGACTGTGTGCAGCGTAAGTAAAGCTGCTTCAGCAGCTGCAGATGTCCTGCGGCACGGGCTGCTGGTTGTCGCTGAGCTTTTCCAGGACCTCCTCTGACAGGTAGCCTGTGATCTGAGAACCACCACGTGAAATAAGTGCTCTTCCCCATTTTATGTGTGGCAGCAGGTTTGAACAAAAAGACAGTGTTAAAGATTTTTTTGGTTAGAACCAGGGAGAAGGGCAAAGAGCGTGGCAGAAAGTGAGTTTGCATGTCACAGGGGTGGGCACTAGGAAAACCATCACTAAAGGGAGAGATGGCCATTCCGCCAGGTAAGTGCATCACTCCATAGGGATTATAAACAAGAAATTTCTATAAGAATTACTTCTGGCAAACATGGGTAACTTTACTGGCACATTAAAAAAGTATTCTTAATGCTACCGGTGAGAAAATAGATGAGCAAAAGGAAAAGGTAAAGAAAGAATAAATGCTTAAATTTAACTCTGCAATACAAAAGATATATGAGAACAGTTGTTTGAAAACTCAGTCGACTGGTGAGAAGGTTAGTTTTTAGTCAAAATGCTTAATAGAGTAACTCTCATTTGAACTGTTAGAGCACAGTAGATGAATGTGACATCTCAAAGACTTTGAATGAAGCATTTATTACATAACAGCTCTAACTTTCTTTCTTTTTACTTTCAGATCATAGAAATAATCACATTCTGCATTCTCCTCTATTTTTACAAAAGAAAGGCTGTGAAGCACATTGTAGTTTTGTTAATGCTGGTAGCACTACTGGGTAAGAACCTGTTATTCACTTTAATGTTGCTGTCTGTTGCTTCATAATTCCTTGTCACTCGGTCCCTCCTGCTAGTCCAGATCGGCTGTTCAAAGCTGTGTGCTGGAGGAGAATCCTTAAAAACATTTTCATTTACATGATTTTACTATGGTCCCTTTTCAGAAAGAAAAGAACAATTACTAAACACAGTTTCTGTGCATATTACTAGGGCTGTTTCCTTTTACAGATTTGCTGAAATTAATATTCCATTGAAGCCTTTTAAAATAACACAAAAGTGGTGAAAATCAGTACTTTAAAACAGAGCAAGTGAAGACCTTGTAGCCACTCTGTAAGTATATGCAGTGCTACAGTGTGACTGTCTGGAAACCTTTCTTTGAATTACCTATGCCTGTCTGCATATGCAACTTACTGTGTTTCACCACTTTTTCAGAAGCCTAACAAGTATCCTGTGTGCCAGTGAATTTGTGTTCTGATTAATGTTGCTGTCAGAAAATAATCAATATCCAGAGAAACACGGAAGATCATTTTCTAAGGCAGCTTCTAATAAAGTCAGATTTGAATCAATTTTGAAAAAAGGAAGGAGGTTATCTGTAAAGTTCTCCTGCTCGCAGGATGTATTATGGATTTGTTACCACTCCACATCTCTCCTATCTTTGTCTTCACAGTTCTTCACAGAAACCCTCATGGGACACCATATTTATTTGATGATTGAGGTGAAAGGGGCTGAAACTGTGCCCCAATATCAATCTATTTTCCACTGAGTTCAGTGGATACATGTATCAGCTTGCAAAAAATGAGAAAACATGTTTATGATCGAACTGGTCAGAAATGTTTTGATAAAATGGAGTTTTGGCAAGGTTTGCCAGTTACACAGTTTGGATTTAATTGAATGTGATTTGTTAGTTGGATTTCACCAGATCCTGGTTTATTACTCAGCTGATAAGCTTGGGCTTACAGATCTATCACTTTGGGACAGTCCACCTACTTAAATTCCCTGTCATCAGGAACATTAGGATCTGTAGCACTACGTTAGCCTTGAGGGATTTCCACACTCTCCACATGAGACATTTCAGAGCCCCCGGTGTCTTGCAGCTCAGTGTTTAGCTTCTCTTGGTTTGCACGACAGTGTAGGGTGTGAGAGTTCAGACAGGGTCTCAGATCCCACGGGGAACCTGGGAGCTTTGGGAAAGCTCATTTGACCTGGTCCGAGTTTCAGGCTCAGCCACCGGGAGCAGGAGAAGCCGAGTTCTCCCAAACAGTTCCAGGCTCCTGCTGCACAGTGGGAAGTCTAGGGGTGCCAGGATGGGTTTTCACTCTGGTGTGCTGCTGTTTTGGGCAGACTGACCACGAGGGCTGCCCTGGTCTACAGCAGAGCTACAATACGGGGGAGCTCAGGAATCCGTCTGCACAGGTTGGAGTGTGAGTTTTGCTGTGGAGCCTGAGGCCTGGACAACCCCAACAGCAAAGAGATGCACACCTTGCTCCAGACCCTTAGATTCCCCAGCAGAAACTAACTGTATTTGGTAGTCAGGTTGAAATCAACCCAAAAGTCACAAATTCAGTTAGTGTCTGCTGAGGTTTGGGTGAGCATATTCAGCTTCAGAAATAATATATTCAGAAATAATGTATCATTATTTCTGCTCTGTTAAAAAAGACACAAACAAACAAGTTCTGCTTCATGGGAACTTTTGAAATACTGACATTGCCCTTGAGCAGGAAATCCAGAACTGTGGCTGGCTCCAGTCCTGCAGCCATCCTGGTGCATGGCGGCCCCTAAACTAAAACTACCTTCAGTCCTCTGCTCCCTGACGCTCTGCTGAGCAAGGGCTTGGGGAGCTTTTCTGGTTCACCAGGCCTGAGAGAGGGTTCAGGCACTTTGCTCTCCATCATCTGACACATTAACAGCCCTCGGAGAGCCCTGGCTACAGGAGTGGTGGACAGCGTTTGGGGGCTCTGTGCAGAAAATTCCTTTTGACAGCTTGTGGAGGGGAATTTCTGCCTTTTCTAACATTTGCACTGATAAGTTCCTGGAGAGGGTTTGTACTGATATAAATTATATGAATTAAATACAGAAAAGCTCTTCTAAAAAGGATGCAACTTTTGTGTTTCATTGGATACAGAGAGATTTATTTTTATTATGAAGAAAATACAGAACTGATCACAAAATTTGCAAACATTTTGCTTAGTACAAGCCTGCAAGTTGACTTGGTAAGAATCGTCTTACCTCATGGACATATATACTGGGAGCTATCATAAATTCAGCAGAGAAATTTCAGATTAAAGTGGGATTTCTGAGTTTCCTGCTCCAACAGCTGGACAGTGACATCATTTGTCACACAAGCTTTGAGGAGGTCACTCCATTAGAGACAGCAAAACCATTTTGTAGGTTTCAAAACCTATTCCAGGGCTAGTTTAACTAAAAGAACATTTTGCTTTTCAGAAAACAAAATAAAAAGCTTATGCTTTCTTTTTTGATTTGCTAAAAAAGTAGAGGATGAAAATTGCACTATCACCAGAAACAATTCCTTTGAAACCTTTGCTCTCAAATGCAATGCACAGTTCAAAATACTATTTTTTTCATGTAAATAGTATTTTAACACAATAACTCCACCATCTTACAGTGGTATTTTTTTTTCTTTTCTCATATCATTAGTACCACTACTATCCAGAATTTGACATAACTCTGCTTACTTTGGGTACTACTTTGTTAAACAGCTCCACCTATTTCAATTATGGTGCAAGTGAAATGCTGACGATGAGCAAAGGTAAAGCTGTATTTCATGATTGTGAAGAGAATCATCATGAAGTTCTTAAACTCCCTCTGAACTTTTGGAATAGCTGCAAGAAAAATGCCTGGAATCAAATCCCCAGACCTGAATCCTTCCTTCTTCTCCCACTTTTTTCCCATCCCTCTTTGGAAAGTGCAGATCTCCTTGCCAATCTGAATGTTGCATCTATACTAGGATGAATCAGAAAACTGAAATGAAACACTCCCAAATTCTGAAGAAGGTGGATCCCAGCTGAGGGACTGTGATTCTTATGATTAATTACCTTTCTTTTAAGGTCATTTCTACACTCTGACTCTCATTATTTTTACTTTCTTTTGAATTGGTTACATTTTACTTGAGTAATTACAAACTACTTATCTTAGATTCAAAAAACTAAGAGCACACTCCAAAAAGATATCTAGTAGAACTAGATTCATAGTTGAGCTGTCAACCTCTTTTTTAAATGATGTGTTGCAAGATTTTTCTGGACTGGTAACATATATAAAAAGCTTTGCCTGCTCTCTTAAACAAAATCTGGTTTTGGTGATAGAATGGCAACAGCTAAATAGATTGAAAATGCACTACTTTTAAATATGCTGTTTGTTAGCAAAATCTGGTAATGTTATGAAGAGCCTGGCCCCTGGAAAGAAATGCCGGCCCCTGTGTTAGTTGCCTTGACTTTGTTTATAGCTCATGGGGATAGTTTTCCTGCCTTTCGATGGGACCTGAAGGGTCAACTCTGTCTGACTTTCACCAGCTCCTTACCCAGCAAAGAAATCCTGAGGGTGGGGAGTTATTTTAAACCTTTAGGCTGACAGTATCACCTGCTGTGAAGGGATGTCCAGCGGCTTTGAGTGGATAATGAGATGCCTCTGATGCTCTCCTGAATAATACAGCACGGGCTCCAAATTAGCAGCTGGGGCTAAATGAGGCATGTCTGGAAGATGTAGAGGCTGTGGTTCCCGTTCAGCCTGATATCTCAGTGTCTAAGGCATATGCTCAAAAGCGGGAAAGGGGTTCAGCTCTTTCCTCAGTCTAAGTTCAACCTCTCATACACAAACACGTGCACCGAGTCCTATCTTGCAGGATTTTATGAGGCCTACATATAAAATAGACTTCAACCTGACCTACCCTACTGAACATGAGGAATTCCTGGGTAGATGCAAGGTTGCAGACCTCAATGCCAGAAGAACTTCAAAGCAAAACAATAAAGCACACATGGAGTTAATGTCACTCTGAGCTTAGGCAGTAGCTTAGCAAGGGGTTCATAAATTCATGTGTTTTGATATAGTCATCAGAACTCTGCTCTGGTCTCTCTTCAGACGAGAGAGTCCTTTGGATGCAACCTGGCACGTTGCTCTCCCTCGCTGATGCTCTGAGGCACTTGCTGTGGGTGCTGCCCTACTAATCTCTCGCTTTTTCTTTCAGCCTCACTGACGGTCATTGCTGCGAAGGCTGTGGCCGGCATGATAACACACTCTGTGAAGGGAAAAATGCAGCTTGCTTATCCTGTTTTCTATATCATGTGCATTTTAATGGCAGCTACTTGTGCTTTCCAAGTCAAGTAAGTGAGTTTCTACTTATCTGCTAACCTCTGTACCCATTTATCTCTCAGTTTTGTTCAGTACTGCTATTGACTCAGATACAGATTACAGTTAAATGCAACAAATTCCTGACAGAGCCTTGACAGATGCATGAATTGCCTGCAGTTTATTATATTGTTTGTTTAGACTTTATTTCTCATTTTGTAATTGATTAATTGCACAAGGTGCTACCTCCTCTCATTATCAATTCACATGCAGTTTTTCCAAGCTCAGTTTTAACCTTGCCACAGGTTTTGAACTTATTAGAAGAAAGTTATTTCTGATGCTTTTGGCTGCTACTTTCAAAAACCTTCACTGATGAATAGTCCAACAGCCACACATACCCTCATAACGTTCCTCTTTTTTTCCTGGCTTATGTCATTCATCAGGCTGAAGAAGAGAGTTTGTCCCTTTCTCCCCCTTTCTTTTAAATGTGACTGCTTTGTTACCCTGTGTCCCTATGTCTCTTTAGTAAACAGTTAACTTGGTGAGCAGGGGACATGGGGGGGTTCCTTGCTGGCCTCTCGCCTGTTAAGTGAGCGTTTCATGCTGCCTTTGCAGATTGCTGCGGGTGGCAGCACAGTAAAATATTGCTCGCAGCTGAACGGAGAGTCCGCTCCCTTCATGCCGGTCCCTCTGCTTCAGGTGCTGATAGCATCATTCAATAATCTCATCTAGGCTGCTCCAGTGTGAGCCTGAGTGTTTACTTGCATGATTATTTTCCGGTAGAAGAGCCAACCCAGCTTTCTTGTGGCAGAACATATCATTCCCATGTGGACTCAGGAAGTCCATGCGTTATTACGCAGTGACTCTCCATGGCTGACTCAGGAACTCCCCTGCAAGAGATCAGAGAGTGATTTACATCCAGCTTGTCTTCGCTGGAAGAACAGCTCAGGCCATTTAAAATAGGAAATAAAAGTTTTAGTAAATAGGAAGCTCCCAAATTAACCTCTCTTCCTTGCCAGGTTTTCTTTTCTTTCTTTCTTTTGCTGGATCAGAATTAGAGGGTAAGTAAGTGAAAAGTGCCCGCTTCATTCCCTGGGCTCAGTGTCTTCTCTTTTCTCCACTGGGCATTTTCTATAGGAGACAGTGCTTTCTGTCTAGATTTTCCATTTTATTTTTGTTTCCTCTTTTGTTTTATTTAACTGTCATGTGTTCACTCAGAACAGTCAATGCTGCAACATCCTCCTGGATTCAATTCTGAGCCCTGGTATCACTGCTTTAGTCCCTGTGACCAAGTTTGTTGCAAATGGGAGAAAATAATGAGGTGTTTTCAATGTCTTCAAAATCCTGACTATGCTGTGGATATGTAGGATTTCTTTATTTTTAAAGCACCATGGAGACTGTTCAACAGTTGCTAAAATAACCATGCAATTACTTTAATGGCTAAAACAGATCCAAGCTTGGATTTTTACTGTTCCACTATATTGTACCAGTGAAACATTTAAACATGGTTCTTTTTATAGGTTTTGAATACACTCCGCAGTCTCTTGATTTTTCTTTTTCTGTTTGAAATGCATTGCTAGGATAACACAGTATCTGCTCATGCCTCCCAGGGTTCACACTCATGATTCGTCACCTCATGCATAGAGGTTGATAGCACAGTTCTCTTTACAAGTGGGTTCATTTAATTTTTCATCGGTTGATGCAAACCATGAGGGCTGCTCCAAAACCTGCTCACCAACATCTTGATCTGCAGGCTTGCTCGCAGAGTATGATCAGGTGCTATCTTGCTCGTGATCCTGGTGAGGTTTTGTATTGCCTTTCTGAGAAGCACAACACGGAGCTTCCAGCCCAAGGAGCACAGGCTGGGAGCCACCTTCCCAGACTTTCCTGGCAAGACGGCCTATACCCTGCAGAAACTGCTGTGTGACTGCACAGATGAACATACCAATGCGTATTTTAACCAAGCTGGCTTGAGCAGCAGCACCAAAATGGCAGCAACGTGGACTCCAGCAAAGTGGAACTGTTCCTACAAAGCCTCACTGCCTAACCCTGCTGGATATACTCCCTTAAACAACCTGTTTAAATTAGAGCAGCTTGTCCCTGCCTGCTTGAAGGCAGCACAGCTTACAAAAATTGATGCAGAGCATAGGCAGTGACACTGCAGCATTCCTTCTTTACCTGTGGCAGACAACATTTTTTCCAGCGAACCTTTCATCAGGGACTTCCAAAGCCCATGGACAGAGGAATCTCCTCCAGCCTTCTGGTTTTGTCCTGTTTGTACTCTGCAGAGTCAAACCCAGCAGACAAATTCAGTATATTTGTCCAGGATGGTTTGAAATTGTGGTGAGAAACAGTCAGGCTTATTATGAAACTTACATTAAATTGCAACTTTAATTTGCACAGATTTTCTTGAAGTGGAAAGGACTTCCTGTGCAATAACCCTTGTCTTGCAGGTTCTTGAATCAAGCCATGGAGCTGTACGAAACAAGAGCAGTTGTGCCCATTAATTTTGTGTTCTCCACAACCAGTGCCATCATTTCAGGTTTGTTTCTGGCCTTCTGTCTCTACAGAATGATTTTCTAAGGATCAAGCTTGAATTATCACCTTTGGCTGGAACACAAACCAGTCATGTTTGTTTCCACCAGAATAACTTTTTCCTATTTGACAGGTGTTTAAGTTCTGAATAATGAGTAAGTTCGTAACTTTTAAAGCAAAATAAAAATAATCAAACTCTAGCTTTTGATAAGTAAAGTTTACTGTGTCTTGCTGGCTTACTGGAAATACCTATATTTGTCCTAGCCTCATACTGACATCCAGTAAATGCATTTACCATGTGTACACCAGCTTCTCCATATCCGAACTGGTAGAGTAATTTTAACAGCCTGGCAAACTACTCAAATGACAACCAGCTGTGTTTCATAGTAGTTAGTGTATATTCAGTTTCAGAAGGCGGAATTCTAGCTTAAGTGAAGGAAATAAAATGACTCTGAAGACCTTTTAAGCATTTAACATTTTATTCTGGGTGAGAACTTTGAACTCAGTGTTGTTAAAGAGCAACTGCAAATCTTGGAAACGCTGCACAGTGTAAGAACACAAGCAGGGAGGAGGACTAAGATGCTGTATCAGCAATGAGCCCAAATGATCCTGTTGTTATAACATTTATGACTCATTTTAACACACACTGGGGGCTTTCCTGTCATTGCTGTGCAGGAGTTTCTCATGCAGAGCTGCCGTTAATGAGAAGGGGAGTTAGCTTCATGCACAGATTGCCTCAGCACCTGTGTTAGAAGAGACCTACACTTTGTGACTGAGAGGAGACTTTGGCCAAGAGGGGGTTGCATTCTTGTGACCATATGGAGAATTTGGCTTTTTGCCTCCTAAAAAGATCAAGTAACTATTCAGGAACAGCTTAATAGCTTTGAGACTGGATACACATGCATTTGCACCAGGTTAGTTAAACCCATGCAGAGCTCAGGAGAATAATCTCTGCTGAATCTTGCTGGGGTACATGCAGAAGGCACCTTCTTTAGCAGTTCCCCCATTCCTAGTTACAGTCTTTGAAGATACATTCACTCTTCAGCTGCTCCAATTCACACTCTGGTGTTTCTAAGTAAAACTATGCTCCTCAGTGGTTTAAAGCTCACACATTTGGCTGTGAAGTGGGGCAGCTGAGATCCAGATATGCATCTGGTTCTGTCACCAGCACTGCAGAAGTGCTAATTCCTCGAGAAGGGGTGACCAGAAAGAGTCAGCGATCCCTTCGGCCAGAAAGTTTTGGCAAGCTTGGCTGCTGGAGCCCTTAACTTGGTATAAGTATCAGGGATAATGCTTGTTATCTAAAACCTGTTCTTAATTGGAGTTAAGATGGCCTGTTGGAGTGGCTTAACTAAATCCTCAAAAAACCTGTTGGCTACACTGGTATGACCCTGCTTGCAAATAAGACCTTGAGCCTGACCTGTATAAAGTCTGTGCTGCTGACAACGCAGAGAAGAGAAAAAAAACCCTGCATCTGTGCAGTTAATAACAGCAAGCGCTCCAGCCTGATAAACTAAATCTTCTCCAGTTCCAAACGGTATCCTGAGAAAGCCTACATGATAGAATATGGACGTATAATGTGAACCCCCCATAACGTGTATTAATACCATATTTGGGATTTTTTTTGCTCCATTTGAGCATGACACTGCTCCTGACCCTCCCAGCTGTAATTCATATCACTTGGAATCCAGTCAAGATCTGCAATTCTTGTTTCTGTCACATTCCAGGGGTCATATTTTATCAGGAATTCCAAAGTGCAGCTTTGCTGAGTGTGTTCATGTTTCTGTTCGGGTAAGTGTATCGGCTGAAAATCTGCACTAAAGCTTGTATTGAAACAACAGTGCTTTGCGGAGTGCCTTCTTTTCTCAGTAAGAAGAAACCTGCCTTGTTATTAAGGTATTATGGAATAGCCATTACAGTAGGATAAAAAACATTAAAAGAAAGATTAATATCAGAGCTATGGGGGTTTGGAGACCTGTTTTTGAATCCAAATATGTAAAAATGTGAGACACTTATGAACTCCTAATCCCATGATGGAATGAAAACCCAGCAGCATGTGTTCCTCCAGGAGGAAGGACAGATCACTGCTCTCCTCCAAAGATCATGTTATAGAGGAGACTTTTATGACTGCAAGAAATGTCCCTCCATTTTCCCTTTCACTTGCACGGTCCAGCTGTTCTCTGCTGCCATTAGCTGTGGGTATTTGCTTGCCTGCAAGGCAGTACTGCAATACCTCTCCTCCCTCTCCTTTTGCTCAGGAAGGCAGAGCATGCCTACTGCAAAGTGCAGAGCACACTACAAAGCTGTTAATGGCAAATGTTTGAAGAAGTGCTAAGCGAGAGCAGAAATCCACTGTTGGCTGCCAGCGTAGTAACAATTCAAGGGACAGGTGAAAGCTGTTTGATAACGGGCATGTGATAGTTGAATGCATCTCCGCTGAGCTCTTGGTCATGTGTCTTTCCACCCTTGTCATATAAATGGGGCTGACAAGTGCAGACATCTTCCCCTGCAGTCAGACTGCAGCAGACACACAGGACTGGTATGTTGTTTGGTGGCAATAAATGCAACAGAAAATAGAGATGAGCAAATTCAATCCTTGTATTTGGCAGGCAGGAAGTAGTGACTGTGTGTCCAACCCGGAGTACACAGATTTATCCAAGCAGAGCAGTTTCTCATTGCTCCTGGCTTTCAGCTTGCCCCGGAGACACACAGTCAAATGAGAAAAACAACAGAGATGTTGCCTGTCTGTAACAAGACGGAGTTGCTAATGAAACTGGAAATGCTGAAACGCTAGTTCAGACACTCTGTGAAGATGTGCTCAAGGATTCAAATGTTGTGGTCTCATGCTCACAGGCAGCTGTTCCTGTGTCACAGAAAGTGTAGTTTCATTTGCAGAGCCCTGGGTACTGATAATAAAGCTTCAGGAGGCAAAAGCTGGGTTAACAGGGAGCCCGAGTTGAATTTATAGCGCTGCCAGGAGGAAAAGTTTCTTATAAGCTGACCAGCTCAGGTTTGGAAGTCCTTGAAAAAGAAAAATGGAAACAAATCCTCATCTCAGGTGCAATTACTGCTCCCAGTTATACTATGTCACTGTTTTTTGCAGGTGTCTCCTTTCTTTTCTTGGTGTATTTTTAATTACAAGAAACAGAATCAAAGAACACTTACAGATTCCTTATATTGACTGTGGAAATATTCCCGGTAAGTAGGTTTTCTTGTTTGTTTTTTCTCCTGTCTCTCTCTTTAAAAATGATTTATCAGATAATGGGATGACCTGGGAGAGTTGAGTCAGGAATGTTCTCTAATCATATTTAATAAATATACTGTTCCCTTAATTTCTATTCCTGTTCCCAACAGACTTTTCAAGGAATTTTTCATGCTTTTTCCAAGCTATTGTTACAACCAGTCAAGTGAAAACAATGATTATTGGAGCAAAGAATGTTTAAATGATGGATTGGCGGGGGATTTGTTTTATTAAGAGTTTTCATAAAGTTATTCTTTTTCCTTTCCCTCACCCTCATTCCTTAGGACAAAAAGTGACAGGCAAAATACAGCCAGATTCTCACCATTTGTGTTATGGCACTTTGAATAATGAAGATGACACGGGGAAACCTCAAAACTGAAAGAAAAAGCATCTTATTTACCACGTAGCAAGAGGAACACCACTAGGACAAGGATCAGGAGCATCTTTTCTCTGAATATATTCAAGTATTTATTGTATTCCTGTATGTTGATGTGTCATAGTAATATTTAGACCTGCTTAATTTATCCCCTGGCTGTCCCAGGTGTGTTGTGAAAATACTGGAAGCTTTAAGAAGAACTAAGTAAGTGTTAATGAAACTGAGCATTCTCCTGCTATAAATGTTGCTTGGTGATGATTTAGAGCTATTTTTAGTTTTAATTGCCTAGAAATGCAAGGGGGCATATAACAGGATTTTAAAAATTTGCTTTCAAAACCCCCCAGATGTGCTTAGATGCCTAAAGACAAGTGACGAATGAGATTTTTTTTCATAAGTGATTTCCAAGTATTTTGCTGTATGTCCAATACCTTTAAAAACCCAATCCTTTCGTTTTTACAATCAAAACTGTGTGCGCAAACATTTATACACAATATATTTTAATTTATGTACAGTGGGAACATTCTGACTTGCTTCTTGCTTCCCACCAGTCTGATTTCCTGATCTTGGAGGGAAAGGCACCCCTGAGTGAGAAGAGCACCTTCCTCGTAGGGGCAGGCGCGCTGTGGCGGGGCAGCTCCGCCAAGCCGAGCTGGGGAGCAGAGCTTGATGTTTTCCAGCTTCCCAAAGAGTCCCCTGCACGGGGCTGTGCTGAGGAGAAGCTGTGTGAGTAGAGTCTAGCCTGAGGCCTAGCATCTGTTTCCAGGGAAAGAAGTTTTTAGTGAGAAGAGTGAGAAGTCCTCCAGAGGAAACGAGGGGAGCCAGGCTCCCTCCTCGGTGCGTTTTGCAAAGATACTTCTGAGGAGAAGGCAGAGGATGCATCCCAGAGGATGCAGGGCCAGTCCCATGCCCTTCCGAAATCCATAGTACTCCTGCACGAGGGCAGGTTGGAGAAACCCTCATCACAAAGCCATGCTGACATCTCCCTCATAAAAAGGTCACTTCTCTGCACTTGTTTGAGGAGCTGATGGTGATGGGAGCCGCAGCAATGGCTGCGTCTCAATCCAGGAGGCAGCGAGGCCTCTGTGTGCCTCAGTCCCAGCCTCTGGTAAGAAATTCCGCCAAGCGGTTCCGCCAAGCGCTGCTGGCCCACACGGAGCACCCCTCACATGCCGGGCTGCGGGAATGAGCAGAAGGGCTTGGGAAGAGGGCTCGGTGCTGCCTTGGAGTCTGGGGCAAAACTCTTCTTTGAGGTCAGACTTGATCTGCAGTAATGGATACGGGCCCTGTGCGGGTTGTACTTCACTTCAGCAGGGTATGATGAAATGGCACCTCCTGCTTTTCCAAGCAATTATTTCATTTTAAAATAGGTGCAGCAAAAGAGCAGTGAGAAACAGTTGGTTTCAGATACTAAGGACTATCCGCAGCACCGTAGCCCTTCCCATGCAGCAGTGCCTGGAAGGGAGGCCTCAGCGCCGGTGTGAGTTTGGCTTTGGACTTGGATCATTTCCAGCTGGCACAGGACAGAATTCCGTGTCCGCACCTCACCAGCTGCCTGGCCATGGCCTTCCTCTCCCCCCCTGCAGTCTACGGGAAGCAGAAGGTCAAGTTTCTGAAGTTCAAAATAAAATGCAGAGTTTTTTGATATGCTTTCTCCGGGGACTAAAGGCATGCCTCCATCTTTCCTTTGCAGCTCAGATTTAAGCCACTTTCTAATTCTTGAGTGAAAGTGTGTGCTCAAGATGGAAATGGGAGGCTTATAGTTCTTCTTCCTGTGACCAAGGAAAAAAGAGGATGAAAGAATTTGTTATTGATTCTTTTTTAAAATGATTGGTCTTGGGCATCTTTCTGAAATTTGTTTCCATGGTTTGGGAGGGCTGGAGGAGACAGTAAGGGTTCCCAGGTATAGATTTTTTTCTTTTGAGTAGGAAATTGCATGCAGAATTTGATGGCAAAAGCTATCATTTATTTTAAACTACTGTAATTCTTCTTGGATGTTGCCCCCTTTTTTTTTTCTTCCCGTGGGCTCATACAAAGGTTATATGGGTTAAAATGTGTTCTCTATGCCTGAATGTAATTTAAATTAATGTATAGAGCAAAACTCCAGCAGGAATTACGTGCAATTAAAAAATGTCATTTGGCATGATTCTGAGATGTGGACACATTCCAACTAATGTATTACAGGGCCAGAAAACTCTGTGATGAGATTTCATTATTGCTATTCAAAGAAAGGGACATGTTTTGTTTTAGGAATCAAATCCTAATCAATGTCATTTTCAGATTGTGCTTGTGATATTTGGGTAGCAAACACCACAGACAAATGCTTTCTAACAGAAAATCCTTTCCACTGGAATACAAAAATATCCCTGGAACCATGTTCTTTAATAGTGAGGGTTTTTTTTTTCTTCCTCTGTTTTTATTGACACCAAAAATCTGTACCAGATATAAGCTGTGAAACTTGCACCTGCAAACTGAACTTTCTTGAGTACATACTCTCTGGAATCTGAGGAAATAAAAATAAATGAAGGCGTGGTGGACAGTCAGCACTTCACGTGATCCCTGCAGGCTCCAGTTTGGGATTTTGTAGATCAGAACCAGCCGGACTCATTTAGTGCTTGTTCCACTGCTGATGAATACTGCAGAAAAGGATGAAGTATTAACTGGCCGCGGGCCTGGAAATGGGAACTTTGGAGGAGAGTTAGGCAATTTATTTTTTGCCATAAAAATATCAGTTTGCCTTTGCCAAATGGTTTCAGCTGGCAAAAAATAAATTAATAAATTAATTTTCCCACATCTGCCAATGATGGGGGCCTGGTGTTCACCTGGGAGCCTCACTGCCTGCTCCCTCTACAGCTCTGCTCAGGTTCTGTGTGCTCACGGACCTGGCTCACCTAAAACCACGGGAGAGAGGTCACAGTTTATAGGGGCTTCTGTGGTTGTTCAAAGACCTTCTCTGCTTTGAAGCTCTGGTTTCACAAATACGATGAGCTGCTTGAACAGTTCAGCACTGCTGGAAGTGTCACCGTTTTTCTCCTGGCTGCAAGGTCCTGCACTGCCTACGGCCTCTGTGAGCCAGTCCAACGCACTAACCCTGCAGAAACAGACGCTTCCCCTCCCTTCCTGGGTTCACCCTGGAAGGTTAGTGAGTGGAGGTGGCCCATGGGAGCATCTCACTGGAGCATTTGGTGCGAAGCAGAGGAAAACAAGGAGAGGGAGGAGACCTCCTTCCTCTAGCAGGGGCAGCTATTGCGTTATCTCCCCGCTCCTGAAGAGCCTTGTCATGCAGCAGGCATCCTGCTAAGCCATTACATGTGCCATCGTGTCCCAAACACGTGTCCCAAATGCATGTCCCAAAGCCTTTGTCAATGCTTAGGTTTTAAATGTCTGATTTTGAAGCTAAGCAGCTTGTCAGACTTGTCGTGCTGTGTGTGGTGAGAGTTGGGTGAAATCCTCTTGGGACAGAGACAGGCAACCTGTGGCATGAGGAACATCCTTAGGTCAGCTAGGAGCACAGACATCTGTCCAACCACACAGCTTATTCTGAGGACTGATTCTTTTTCTTTCCAATGACTGTTTGCTATGAAGTGCATAAACAGGGTTGGACTGGGACTGAGTGCCCTCAGCACCAGTCTTAAAGCGGGCTTCTCTTATGAGCGAGGTCTCCTTCCAACCCACTGCTTGCAGGGAAGCTGGCTGCTTGCGGAGAAAAATGTTGACTTTGATAACTCTGGAGCGCAAATGATTAGATTGACCTGTCTTCCAGTTTGTGCTTTTGTTATAGTCCTCCGAGGCTCAGCCTTTTTCTAGTTTAAATGTTTTGGATTTTTGTTGCCTTTGGAGAAATCAGCTGGACTGTCTCAGTGATGAGTCCAAAGGCTAACACAGGCTAATTGCCTTAATTTTTATTGGAGGGCCAAGTTGGAAGATTTACAACCTGAGGCTGACCAAACAGAAAAAAAATAAAGAAAAAAAAAATTTATGGGTTCTCAGGAGTTTGAGAATTCCTGAGCTTGCAATGTTCCTGGGATCTGGGACAGAATCAGAGACATCAGTGAACAAATAGTGACAACATTTATTTTTGTATGTGTTTTTAATTTGTTGGACTTCTTTGTTTTTTTTTTTTTTTTTTTTTTTTTTTTATTTTTTTTTTTGTTTTTTTTTTTTTTTTTTTTGAAATGTAGTATAGCTTTTCTTTGCTTAGAGAAGGACAAAAGAAAGTAAATTGCTCTTGGTGGATGTGTGATATTTTGACCTTTTGAAGCTGAGAGAAGTTTAGAAGGCACCTGATGACATGCTCCCTGGCTGAAGCACTCATTAAGTTCTAATACAGAGGTAGGCAGCGCTAGCAGATACATCACTGCATATTGAGCAGTCACAACTGTTTAGAAAGGCTCTTTGTCCACTTCTTGCGTATTAAATCTACTCAGAGCACTTGTACCTGGTCTGGGCCCCTGGCCTGCACATAAACATATTTTTGGAACATAGTGACAGAAGAAAAGTTGGGAGAATATAAAATGAGAAAGTGCACCTGATGAGAACACACTGTCTGCAGCAGCATTTTGAGCTGTGGGTGCCAGGGAAGTGTGTGTCAGTTCACAAGATGACGATGAGCTAAGAACATGTCCAGACGAGTGTTGCATGAGCACAGAGAGATGAATCCAAGGGATAACTAAGACCCTCCAGTCAAAGGCAACTATCGAGTTTTCAAACTATAGCTACTGTAAAAGACTAATTGAACAGGTGGGTTTACCTCTGACTGTTTTACAAGTAGTTAACGTATCAGTGTAGCCCATGGCATTAACATCTTCAACAGAAGAAGTGAACTGCGGTTGCTGATGAAAGAGCCAATTTTTGTATTTTGCTCGGTCACACTGGGAAAAATGGAAATGATTGATTTAAGCCTCCAGCACAAATATGCTCTTGCCAGCTCTCCAGTTGGAGATTTCCACTCTTGGACTAGGCACTGCCTTCTCTAGATGAAATTGTTGGAGTCTGCTGCCAGTTCTCTTGCCAGACCCATTAAGCTGGTTGTAAGAGCAGCACTGTCATTTGTCTCTGCTTGATAGTTGGTGGGCACAAATCCAGACTAGCATTAACACTGGATCAGGACTTTTCTCTCCATTTGAAAAAATTAAAAACGTTGCTCTTGAATTTCAATAGCACGTGTACCAGGCCCAGAGCTGAATGCTGTCTAATGCTCTCTGATACATTCAGCCAAGAACGGGAAAGGAAATTTGCATGGCATGGAGGTGGCTATATAGACACTTCTTACCTGACACTGAAGGTTACTGCTGGGAATGCATCATATGGCAATAGACTACAACAAAGTGTTTCAGTTTAGTTTTATGAGAACAGCTGTTCTGTGTTTTACACAGGAAAGAAGATGAGGAATATGATTCAATATTACTAAGCATCACAGTTATCCATGTATTTATTATTTTCTGGGCACTATTTAATAGTTAACTAACTGAAAATCCCTTGACTGGATTCTAGGTGTATGAATGCACTTCAGGATTGGGTGTAGTGCGAACGATGAGAGATGGCTGAAGGAAGCTCAGTACTGGCCTTTTGCACAGCTCTGGTCAGGGAACCTCCTCTGAACACTCCTGCGTAAGCACCTTGGCCCATCCATCTACACGAAAAGGCACCCAGTCCTCCACCCCACAAAGTAAGGTAGAAGATCTACTACTGTGTTAGTAATCTGTATTAGCAGTGAGTCACTGTTTGCTCTTCAGCTCTTACTTCTGCCTATTTTAAATTACCTCAATTTAGCTTAGAGCTACTTGTTTTTCACCAGTGAACTGAAAGCACTCAGTAAGCCCCCCTAGTAAAGGACAGTAAGATCGTTCCCTGCATTTTTTTCTAAGTCAACTAGACTGCACTTTTAAGGCTCTCACCATCTGACTTTGAGCCCTGTTTTCTGCACTTCTTTTCTGCTGTTTTCTGCATCTACAGTTGTCTTCAGTGCCAAAAGCACTGTACAGATCAGGTCACAGCACTGCTGAAGGGGCAGCACAGACCTTGCACAGTGATCTCAGTGCCTGGGGTGACCATTTCCCAAGCTGCAACCCCGCACCCTTGCCCAGCAGCCGCCTTTCCCGGGAGCTGCCTGAACTGCCTGTTCCTCACCCGGGTTCAGCGGTGCTGGCCATGCCCAGAGCTGCATCAGCCTGGGTAATCTTGAGCAGTCTGAGCTCTGACTCCATCGAGGGGGTGGCTTGAGCAGGGGGCTCAGCACATCTCATGCTGCACAAGCCTCTTGCTGGCCCCGGGGCTCACACAAATGTCACACGAATGTATAGCTTCTTTTGAAACACCTCATCGTAACTGGTAACCCTGCAGAGGCAGCTTTTCCTCTCAGCACTCCAGCAATATGGGAGCCACCCTGGCCTGGAGAGGAGGATGATTCATGGGGGAAAAGGGTGCAGCCGGTCAGGGAGAGACCTGAGTCTGGGAGGAGCGTCGGGAAGCGCAGAAAGTGCCTTCGCCCCAGGGCTGGTGATGGGGCACCGGGTGGAACAGAGCAGCTCACCAGCTCGAGACGCGCAGCCGAACGGCCTCTGCTCTCTGCTCTCCCCGCAGCTCGTGGTCTCGCCAGGAGGGTGTTTCTCTGAGGTAGGACGCTAAGTCTGAATCCCTCCAGCAGGCAGTAAAGCTGAAACCAACTCTCTTGTGTCCTGGGTGAACCTTTCCTTGCCAAACTGCTGGATGCAAAGGGATCTCCTCCAGCTGCCTCTCAACAGCAAATGAAACCTCCTTCTTTGGGTTTTGTAAGAGGCAGCTGGGGCATCTGGCTGCCTGAGAGGCCGGAGCACTGACTCATGCTGAACCAGGCACCAGACCCCACCAGACACCCTGGCCTTAGGCTGCTCGCTCCAGATGTGGAAGTTTCCCCCTTGAGGTGCCGCAGGCTCCCGGCATGGCAGAAGGGGCAGGAGGTTTGTTGACTGTTTGTACCAGCACCGGGCATGGATCTGCCCGCCGCCCACCCAGGAGCGCGGTGTGAGTGCACAAAAGTGCGTTCATGTTGAAGGAAAGTGTGTGTTGCGTCTGGATACTCTGGGCACACGCTGTCCAACCGAGCAGGGTTGCTTGGCCTGCTGGTGCTCTTGAGCACCTGCTGTTTGAACTGAGCATCCCAAAGCTTTTTTTGTTTCTCCTGATGATTTAAAATGAGCAGATTGGTAATTTCACCTCAATTAACCTGAGGCAATTTGTGGTGGAATCCTGCGTGAAAAAAAAAAAAAATTAAAAAGCTGCTTTGTGCAGTGAAGCCTTTGCAAATAAAAGCCCATGATGGAGTACTTTGAATGTGATTACAGTGACTCATATTTTTAATGGCTTTTTTTTTTTTATCTTAAGAGTGGCTGCTTTCCAAACAAAGCTCTACGAGGCCTCGTATAACAAACAAGGGTTACTGCTCTTTTCCACACATAACATGAAAAATACCCTGAGGGGAGCGGAGCGGAGCGAGCTGCAGGCCATCTGCCCCGTCTGGACGGCTGCGCAGGGCTCGCGGCCCGGCCGCTGCGCCAGCCACGCGGTGAGACAAACCACCTGCTGCCGCGCGGGCCGCCCCGGCCGCTCAAAACCTCCCTCCCAAGGCAAAACCCACCCACCCGCTGGCGGCGGGTGACAGCCCGGGCGAGTCTTCGTGGCTACGTTTACTCATTTGCTGCTTGTTGTTCGCTAAAGCAAAGAAACACTTTGCTACATGTTGTGCTGCCTCCTTCAACCATGAGTGACCAAACCTGCATTTTGGATGCAAGGAGGTTCCTTGGAAAGTGAAGGAAGAGGAGGGAGAGGCAGTTTGTGTAACAGCTTTACCTGGGAGGGAGGCTTGATGTCACCCCTACCATGCCCCCGGTGACGGTGCAGCCATCAAGCCAAGCTGTGCCTTTCACCAAAGCCCTTGCATGAAACCTGAGGAGAAACTGCAGGAGTCCCAGGTGTGACGTTACCAGGTGGGATTGGTCAAACTGCCCCGGCCCCCACTAAACTTGGAGGGGGGCCCTACTAAACTTGGCACCTGGCAGCACCTGGGCTTGGTAGGGCTTCCTACTGCCCTGGTACGTTCAGGTTATGTGCCTGTTGCCTCTCTGGTGGTCAAACTCTTCACATTAGGTTAAGAACACCACGTGTCAGTCAGTCAGGTTTTCTCTGGCTTTCCATCCAGCGCATGGTTTTGGGGTGGGAGGGCATCACTAACACTCAGCGAGACACTTCCAACTCGCAGCAGCAGTAAGTGTTCAGCAGAGGTAAAGCAGCCTCAGCCACTGCAGGTAACCTATCTGGAGACCTCTGTGGCCAAGGGCTGTGGTGCCCCTATTTGGCACGTGCTAGCGGTAGTTCAGAAATGGTTTAACGCGTCCCCAGGCCAGTATCATGGTTCCCTGACAAGCTACATCCCTCTCTGCAGCCCCTCCAAAATGAACATGCTCATCCTTGCATGGAAATAAAAATAATTCTTTCTTCCTACATAAAAAAATAATAAATTCAGTGTTGTTGTTTTGTTAAGAAATAAACAGTTTCTGTTAACATTTTTCTTTGAAGAAGTTAAACCATATTGTTAGATCTACTGATTATAAATAACCGTCAGCAGCAGCAGCAGCCTGAGGTGTCTGCCTCATATGGAAAATTTCAGCTCAGATGGTAGAAGTCTGGCAGAGTTTTATGATCAACTCAGAACAGGATCTTACCATAGAAAAGCAAACGGAGCTGCAAGCTGTGCCTGCGATCAGGTCATCCACCTGCCTGAAACACTGTCACCTGCGGGGAAGTATCATCGTGGCAGTGTCTGGTTACCTGGATCCTTGTGTGGCTTTTGCTTAGATCAGTGTCTCGATTTCGCATGTCCATTAGCACTAAGCCACTCCGTGCTTCGGCTGCCTTTTTTTTTTCTCTTTATTTGCTGGAGACTGCAAGTTGTGCAACGTGCAGTAAATGTCATTAGGAGCTGAGAAAATACTTACCGGCTATGCATAAATTGTGCTTCTAACATAAAATAAAATCATAGCTTTAAAATGTGTCATCATTAATCACTGACCAAAATGAAATCATGTTTTAAAAATGCATCGTGTGGTTGGCCAAAACTCAAACTTATGTTAATTTATTTTGTTACACTAAATGGTGGCTTTAATGTACCAAGCCTTTAGCAGAGCTAGTTAAAATGACACAAAATAAGGCAATTAATGCAACTCATGCTGTAGTTAAGCATTGTTTGAGATGATAGAAACCTGCAAAAACACAGCTGTGCTAAAACATGGTAGGATGGGTTTTTACAGGGCAAGAGCAAACATCAGTGTTCCCAAATTGCAGAAGCCCCAGGGAATATCCAGGCTGCTGTGGTTTCCATCGGCTGCCTAGGAACCAGCCCTCGAAGCGTGGGGTTACTGGGAGACATTCAGCCCCAGCTATGGGCAGAGATACAACGATGCAAGACTGACTCCTCTGCACATTTGTGTTTTGTCGTCTTTTGCTTGGAGCCTCTGCCTGAAGTATTTTACATCAACTTCATCTGCAGCATTTGGTGAGTGCTGGGTAGGGCCTGCGGTGTGTATGCAGTACAAACAATTCCCTAAGATAAAGAGCAGTATTAGCACAAGAATAAATAGGTTTATATTTACCATAAAAAATGTATCTGGAATTAGAAAGCTTCCAGCCGTTGGTGGGAGCAAGCTTTGGAAAAAGGTTTCCATGTGTTTTCTAAGAAACTTAAATAATTTTAAGAAGGAGCTTGCAAAAAGTATGATCTGTTTGTGCACTAGCACAGGAGTCTCTGGCTGTGGAGGTCTCTCTCTGTCTTCTGTGCCACAGCCTAATTTAGGTGCTATGCTCAGCCTTGCCTTCTTGTCGCTGTAAAGCTGTAATGTAAACTTCTGTGCACACCGGGAAGCAGCCCCTCACCATACAGCAGAGGAAGGGAGGAGGAACGGAAAAACCTTGCACTAGAGGCAAAGTATCTGAGTATCCCAGGAGCAATGTTTATACTGGAAAAGTCAACACAAGTAACGAGAACTCAGGCAGCATCTGATATGGTGTCCAGGAAACACAAGGAGTACAGCAAAATAATATAAAGCTGCTGCTTTTGCTGCTATCATTGCCATAGCTAGTGTGCTTCATTCATGAATATTAAGTAGGTGGTGGAAGATGGAAGCCGCCTTGTGCAGCAACCTCCACAGGCCCTGGAGAGCCCAGGGAATTCGTGAGGCAGGTGATAGTCCATGTCTCCCACAACAAATAAAACAGTGGACACGTTTCCCTGTAGGTGTATTTCTGCATACTGCTTAGTCTGAAGACCCCTGAGCATTCTGGAGGAACAAGCTACAGCAGCTATCTCAATGCAATAGTTTTCACGAATAATCAGTTAAAAATTAGGCCACCTCTTGAAAGCTGTGACAACATGTATATGAGTTCAGGTATTTTGGAGAAGGGGGGAAAGTCACAGGTTTGTTTTTTTTTTTTTTGGGGGGGGAGAGTCATCTCACAACCTGAAATGTTTCAGACCATGCAGGGTCCCTGGAGCCCAAGCTGAGAAGCACCATCCCGAGAACACTGGCACAAAATGACATTTCAGAGCACTGTGAGGATTGTTCCACAAGCTGGGGATTGCTCCGAGAGCTGAGTGCTGACGAAAACTCTCCATTGTTATTCTTGAGCTTACAGCTAAATAGAAAATAGTGCTCTAACTCTTTCACTCATAGTGAAAAAAAATGTTTAAAACATAATGCAAGTGAAACTTGGGCTGTTCATCTCCAAGCATTTGTGGAAAATCTGAGATGTAAAAGTCTAGGATAAAATATTCTGTGAAACCAAGGGTAGAATCTGATACGTAAATATAGAGGCCCTTATTTCTGACTGATTTCTGAGCGTAAATTCAGGACCCTTAGTTCTGACTGATCTCACTGATGGATCAAAGCATGCAGGAATTGAGAGGAAATAACATTTTTATGAAAAGTTGCATCAATAGCTACCAGGATAAGAGCATCCTGGTAAGAAAGGTAGGTGGGCTGCCACCAATACAGCCAGGAGAATGCACCGGCCTCTAAAAAAAGCCAGGTGTTCTTTTGGGCTTACTTCATTTTCTAGGCTGAGGAGCAGCCTTTTACAAGTCTGGGAGTATCTTCTCAGTGAATGAGAGGTGCCTCAGACAAAAGACATAAAACAACAGTCTGACTAGATCCAGTCCTTCCCCCACCAGCTCCCTTTTGAATAGTAATAACATATAAATATTGAGGAGTCTGTTTTCAGTACTTACGCTGGTGTTTTTCTGCTCCTCTGGAGGAGTGCTTAAAAAAGATACCTCTTTTCCCCTTGTCAATAAGAAAACAATTAAATTATAGCCATTTGAAAAATACTGGCATCAGCTCTGAAAATGGATAATGCAAAAGATACAAAAGAACAAAATAGAAACAAATTAAAATTTTTTTATAGTCAGTTATAACTACCGAAGGTAACTAAATTCCTCTTAGTGAACAGCACATTTATAATCGTGAATGTCAAAATTTCCAATGGTAACCTTCATTAAGTCTCTTAAAGTCAACCATCAACGCCCACGTGGCTTAGGAGACTGCACAGCAAAGTGAATAATAAAATCAGTAGGTGTAATAATCATTGCTGTTCTCTCTCATTATCACTTTCTTCCTCAATATAAATGTGTGTGTGCGTGTGTGTGTAAAATAGGGAGAAATCTAGCAGAAAGCTGGTCTCACTTGTCTCTGCATATATCATACTTCAATACCTCATCATGTCTCAAAAATGGATCATCCTGAATAACAGAGGACCCTCCTTCTCCCCACCATACCAACACTGCTAAACCTCCCTACTCAAAACATTTTATGACTAAAATATGCTTGCATTTGTATTTGGAATAAGCATTTTTCCAACAGGTTTGATCAGAATATTTTGCTTCTATAAAGTTATTTGGGGAAAAAAAAAGAATTGTAACTAGGGAGGGTTTTTTTTTTGTTTGTTTAGGGTTTTTTTTTGTGGGGGGGGGGGGGGTTGAGCATGGCATTTATTTTTTCTTGATAATGATATACAATAAACCCCCCCATAGCTGCTCCTTTATGGGCCAGATCTTCAAGAAAAACAGACTGACAATACAAGAGGAAGAGTGAAAAAATAGGCTCAATCAAAGAAAACTTCCCCAAGATAATTAAAAACATCTCACATCAGCACTGTGGCCAGTAAGGCAGGTTTCAAAATGTTTATCTTATAGCTCAAATACAGGTCCCAAGCCTGAGCTGGCGCAGCAGCTGAAGACGGGGGCACCAGCGAGGTGCGTGGAGCGCGCCGTGCCGCGCGTAGGGGGGACATGTTGGCCACATCCTGAACGGGGGCTGCCCCCAGGGGAGCCCAGCCCAGCTCAGCATGAGGTCCTTCCTGCAGGGAGATGGAGTCTGAATGCACGAGGACAGGTGGGAGGAAGGGAGAGGATAGGACAGGAATGGGTTCCTGAGGAGGAGGCAGGAGGAGGGTGCAGAGTGCTGAGGTGGCCATGACGGCCCAGGGCAGCCCTCCATGACCATTCAGGCATCCTGGTGTAAGGCTGCAGATCCATCGGGAGTTGATGATGGGTTAATGGGGAGTGTGAGCAAAGTGTTCGCAGATTTGCTGTGTGTGGGAGCTGTGTGGGGCAGCAGTGACCTCCTGCCTTGCTGCCACTTTGAAGGGACGCCCACCTTCATTCATCTGTATTCAGCTTCAGGTCCTAGAGAGGGAGATGAGTTCTGGTCTTGGAGGGGCATCTTCGACCAGCCATGCTCAGATGAAGTCTCCCATGACCTCCCTCCCACACCATTAGCATCCATTTGCTTTCCCATCCGCTCCCTCCCTCCTCGTGCAGCCGACCACCGTGCAGCAGCTCTGCTCAGGCTGCTGGCTCCCCTCTGCCCTCCTGGCACCCACCACCCACGGGCCTTGCCAGCCCTCTGGGGGCTCCCCGTTCCGCTCTGCAGCAGAGAGACTGCTGCCTCTTCCCTCAGCGCTAGCGCATGTCAGGCGACTCCCCTGTCCATTACAGGTTGCATCTCACAACCGCGGTCCCTCCTACTTCTGCAGGAAGCTCTCGCCTGTCTCACAGCTCCTTGACAAATTGCTCCAGCCTCCCACCCACTCGCTGTCGGCCTCCTCGCTGCCCCACCATATAATCTGTCACTCAGACTTCGTAGGCTTCCTCCCCAGCAGCTCCTTACCTTGCACGGTGGGTCTGAATTGCTCCTCTCCCGCCACCGTGCCCATTGCTGAAATAGGCCTTTCCTCACCAGCAGGGCCTTCTCCTGCTGTTGCCTCTTTTCATGCAAGTTGTTTGGGCAACAGCTTGTATAAAAAGCCAGGGTGAGAACAGAGGTCGAGGTAGGGAAATGGCTTTGATTATAGCCTCACTTTCAGTCACTGACTTTATGAAACCATCACCTCTCGATTCCAGATTTCCAGGCATTGCAGCTGCTTGGGACTGTGTGGTTTTGTTTGTTTTGGAACATTTCATTAAAAAGAAGAAAGGAAGCAAAGTTCAGCCACTACTGAGTCAGTAGGAAGTAAAAAAAAAAAGTCCTTTCCTCATTATGAAAATATATGTAGACCTTTTCCCTCCCCCTCCCCCCCCAAACAGGACTTCAAAAGCAAAAGGCAGTCTCAAGCATTGACATTTGCTATGAAAATGTGCTCAGTATTGTGCAGGGCCAGGTCCTGGAGGAAATTTTTGTTGTTGACTTGACAGTTACAAGGATTTGGAAATCAAGTAATGAGCATGGGCAGTAGAGTGTTACTGTTTCACTAACTCATTAAAGCTGCACCTGGAGCATTTATGTGCAGAAAACTCAGCCACGTGCTGAACTGCCGTCTCCAGAAATGGCCTGAGGAAGCCAAGGATCTGGAAACTAGTACAAATCCCATGGCTGGGGTAAACTCTTGTGGATTTCACAACTGTACAGTAGTGCTCTGCTCCGTAAGTTTCTCCTGCAGAGTGTGGCCAGCAGCTCACGAAACCTGAGGGCTTCTCTGGAGCTTGTGGCCAACTCCTGCTCACTGAGTCAGTCCCTCTGCTAGTGCAGTTTGCAAACTCTATTGGGCCACAGAAAGTGACTTGTGCTCATGTGCATAATATAAACAATTTGGACTGCTAATTAGCCAAAATACTCACACCAGAATTATGGCTTTTGAACACTTACTTTTCGGAGCATGAAGGAGTTACAGGGATAGCAAACAACACAAAAGCACAGTAAGTGCTCACCATTACTATCCTTCAGAGACACCTGCACAGAGTGACATCTTGGGGAAAGGATCATCCTTTATTTGTGCTTTTTCTCTTAGCTAAGCTCAAGTGTATAGTATCTCTTCTAGCAAATACCTGTCCTGCCCTCATTTCTGACCTGTCCTCATTTCCATACTTGCTACTAAATGGCTTGGTTGAGCCAGGAGGTGTCAAAGCCCTGATCTCTTGCATGGCCTCCAAGATCTTGTCATGATATTTTATCTGTATCAGTAAGAGCATCCAAAGGGAAAAGGTTAAAAGATTTTACTTGGAAAAAAAAAAAAAAAGATCATTAAGAAAAAGTTTCAGATGCAGCAAGAAGTTTCATCAGCTCAAAATCACCTGTTGTATATCCTCCAACAATATAGACCTAGTAAACTTATAAAAGACATGCAATCTTGGATAACCCCGGTGATGTACCCAGACCATTATCCTGTCTCTGGCCATAACCAGGTGTGTCAGAGCAAAGGGCAGACTCTCCTGCAGCTTGCAGTTGCAGAGCACTCTGTGGGTCAGGAGAAAGTGTCCTTATCAGGAGCTGAGGCTTCTAGAAGAAGGCAGGGTTGTGTCATAAAACAGAGTTTTATGATCATAAAAGAAGATTTGGTGCCACCAAATCGTAAGGGTAAACATCAGGGCAATGTCTCTATGTGCCTACGTGCTTGTTAATGACACAAGAACACTTCATCAAAGCAGGACTTAAGCCCGCAGAGGCTCGACACGTAAGTAACTTTGCACACACCTGAAGTTTTGAGGCTACCTAGTTTATTGTGTGATTAACAACTAAACCTTAAGCAGGTTTTCTATGGCTACAGAAGCTCTGTAGCATCTGTCCCTGACAGAGCAAAACACAAACACGAAGCTGATACTGTGTTCAGGATGCACGAAGTCTATAGTAATATAGGAAGAGGCAAAAATGTATAGTGGCAAGTAGTGGGGAAAAGGTCATGAGAAAAAAATGATGGAAGTAAATTGTATTAGCAGAAAAACAGGGCATGACCCTACCATTTGGCAAAGTTACAGAAATCTTAACCTTTGGAAATGCTATTAGTTCATTGCCGCTGGAAAGTTGGCTAGGAATGCAACACTCAGGACTGACTCAATTCTAGGGTTTCTGCTGCGCTAAGCAGTCGCACACGAACACACCTCCCCTCTCAGAGGCACGCTCCTAATCAACAGTTACTAAATACTGTGTTATTCCTAATATTTTGCTGCCCTAGGCAACCAACCACTGGTTCTGCACTGTATGACACAGCCTGGAAGAACTAGAGAGCCTAGAATCAATTTGCTACTCCAGTTGAGTTTGGTTTTATGATCTTAATGCTTGTCTTTTGGGGAAGGAACAAAACATTCACTGTTCCCAGGATATGTAATGCTACTGGGAAACCATAAATTTTAATTCAGTGCTTTATTTCTCTTATGAAGAGATGCTCAGGTATGTACTGTCACAGTTGTGGGGTCCTTCCTTTTTTACATTTTTTTAGTTGCTTATCCATGAAGTAGGAATACGTGACAGCTTTTGTTTTCATGATGTTGGAGTGAGTTTTTGTCTGATTTATTTGGACCAGGAATTGTTTCACGTGAGCTTTTTTTTTTTTTTGCTGGATGAGCTGGCACTCCCCATTCCTCCTGGCTCACTCTCCAAGCACTGCCAGTTTCCTTCCTTCAGCACCCACCTCGAATGTGAAGTGGCAGGGAGTGGAGATTAATGGGTTTGCTCATTAGTGGAAAGGAATCTATTCAGAACTCATGTTTGTGCCTAGAAGAGATTTCAGAGAAAAGCCTGCCCTAGAAATTTATCCAGAGGTATTCAAAGGCTTGAAAGGGATATCCAGCCAGATGTAAGAGAAATTTTATTAACTTAAAAATAAAAATATTTTGCATCAAGTATTTTATTAGAGGAATAAAATCCTTCAGAGTTTTCTGCAAAACAATTTACTTGATATTTGCGGAGAAAATACCCAGATGCCAAAAGGGCCAGAGAAAATGGCTGTCTTCCATTTCCCTTTATTTTCCACGTGAAGAAACTTGACCCTAACAAAACCTGAATGTATCAAAGGGTGCCAGCCCTGGTCTATAAGAGAAGATAGAAAGAAAGCTTTTTTTTTTTTAATGATAATAATCAAAGTTCAGTGGGTATTCTCTTGTGGGTTTTCTTTAATGATCTATTTTGGAATAAAAGTATGGCCTGTATGTGAGGTCAAAAAAATATGTTTAGCTCCTGTTTTAGATGGGGAGTCAAACTCCAGGCAGAAGATTGGCTGAAGCTCATATTTTTTTGTAAAGATTCACTGGCCTTAACATTTTGGTTATTGAAAAGGAGGAAATAGATACTGATAGATTCCCATAAACTTACCTTCATTTTTGAAAACATGCAAATTAATTTTACAAATATCTCTGGGTGAGACTCAGTTCTTAATGGTCATCAGTTTTATGACCTTGCAGATAGAAGTTACTCTTTTTCCTTCTCAGTAAACTCTAAAATCCAGCTAACAGTGGAGTTCAGGGCTTTGAAATGGAAGTTACTATTTTTGGAAGGGTTTTTTATTCCTACCCCTGAAGATCGCATGAAACCTGGCTACTGTCCTGAGACTTCTAGCTCGAATTATTGCCTTTGTAGTCCCTGTAGTTAATCTAGTAGTCTGGGATCTTTTCTGTAGAAAATAACTTTACAATGTTATTTCCTGCATATTTTCAATAGCTATTTGGCCAGACTAGCAGTGTTCCTGCTTGTACTGTGGAACAATTCTTGCAGTTTTTGATGGCTTAACTTTTACAAAAGAAAGTCTGCATTAAAAAAATATAGAATATTTAAAAATTAAGACTGACATTTACTCTGAGTGGAATGGAATTTAAAATACAAATATAGCATAAATGCAGCTTTACCCTCTCCTGTGGTCTGCTACTGCATTTTAATAGGAAATGCATCAAAAAGTAAACAATTCCACAGAAAAACAAATGATAAAAGTCCAGAGCACAAAGCCAAGCAGGGAAAAGCAGCAGAGAAGGTAGAGGAGATATTTAATCAAAACCAAAGGAGGATCTGAGGACTGGAACCTTCCACACTCCCAGGTCCACTTTGAGTCACCCGCTGCTGTTTCAAAATGCCTAACTCTTAGAAAATTATCATTTTAAATACAGAAAGAGAGCTGTAATTTGAAATATCTACTAATGTTGGGCACATATCATACGTCTCTCTTCACATTATTGGATGTGTTTTAATGTACAGTCTAAGTTATATGAAACAATCCCAAGCCTATAGAATTTACAATTAAAAAAAAAAAAATCACTTGAACATTGTGCAAAATTAGCTCGAAGGAAATCAAAACAGACAGCAAATGAATCTCAGCTTCCATTTATCCAGACCCCTCCAAGAACCAGGTTTACTGCTGACCCATAGAAACAGCTGAAAACCTGTGCCACTCCTGGTCCACATGCTTGTCTCCTCGCTATCCTATACGACCACGGAGCTTGGAAAGAATTCCACATGGGAACCGAATCCACCTCTTTAACTCTGGACGGGATGCCTCAGGTGTTTGAGGCGCGCCAGAAAACAGTGCTGTAGTATCTTTGTGCCTTGTTTAAAAATGTAAAGCTTGGAGCATCTTCCCCAAGCATTATCTCAATATGATATTTTAATGTTTTCAGGCTCCATACAATAGCTAAGTATCTTCCAGCACCTCTGCTTTTCTGATGGGATCTGCAACATTACTAACAGTGCACTCCCAGGCTGCAGTAATCCACTTCATTAATGAAGAAGAACTGAACCTGAGGCATTTTTAAGAGGTAAGGAAGGCACCCTATTCAAATTCTCCTTTGGAATAAAGAGGAAAGTCCAGTTTTGAGTGATAAAGCTCAAAATAAAATTCAAAACATGTCTGGTTTTCAGATATTTTTATTTTAAAACTGCAGTAGCCCATGTGCAGGATAAGCACAGTGGCTACCTGTAGCAATACTTACTTCTAGGTTTACACCAGCGTGTTGTCTCATGAAAAGGGTTGACTGCATATGATGCGAGAATTAAGCCTTCAGGCAGGCACTTGCAATTTTTGTGATATTTCTGGTTTTATTGGACAGCTCTTATTGACCTTTTAATTTTTTCCTCCTCCTTTCTCTCCTCTGAGATGAATCCAGACTGCCTGGATCGGGATTTCTGAGCTATGTGTTACGCTCACACTTCCTTCTGCAGCATCAAAGCAGAGCTTCAGCAGCAGCACAGGAAGGAAGAGTTTCCACAGCCTTCCAAGAAAGGCCGCTCTCACTTTGCTCCACGAGAAACTCCTGCAAAGGTTGTCCTATTTTGCTCAAGTACCTGCCACAACTCGTGACAGCTAAATGACTGGGAGGTACAGGCTACACGTTGCCCGAGGAATCCACGTCCTGAGCTGAAGTCTGATGATGATGAAGTCTGTGGCTCTTCAGGGGCCGTTGAAACGTACAGACCTGGAGTTAGTTGTGAAGCTGCTTCACTGTGATTTCTAGAAGCCTAAGAGTAAGTTCTTAAAGTGACTAAGAAACTTGCTCTTTTTTACTTTCTTTCTTAAGAGTTCAGGTTTAAGAATCATTAGCACATGGAAATAGAGTAGCTCAGGGAAAGTCTTAAAAAGACTAATAGAAACTACAAATAGTTTATTTTAAAACTTTCTGTGGATGACTTCTTTCAGTGCACTAGTGCTTATTTTCATTTGCTTCCCTTTGAAAAAAATCTGGCTATAGTTCTTAGCTAATCTGATACATTTTTGTGATATCATTTGGAACCCCTTGATATATCTGCCAGCTAATTTACCAGAATTATTGCATTGTAAAAATATTCAGAAAACCTGGATGCAATTGATTTTCTGACAAAATGTCTTACAGGAAAATAAATGATGGTTAACCCTTAAAATTCTACTGCCCTGTATCAAAACCGCTTCCACGTGCATCTTTAAATAAAAAAAAAATCACTATAATAAGCAGTAGCCGATTTAGGAAGTGTATTTTCAATTACAGATTTACAATTTCTTTCTCTGTGTACACATTCTGGTGTTTTTCAGAGTGCTAAGGAGCAGTACCAAACTAACACACCTGGTCTCCGTTTCCCACCCAACCTGTTCAATGCCATTTAGCAATTGGCTTCGCACTTGGGCGAAACTGCCTCGGATGGCACCTGTTATAACTCAGGTAAGACTTCTCAGGAAGTACATGCATGGTATAATAAAGATAATCTCTCTTCCTGTACAGAGGTATGTATTTATCATTGACTACTACAGTATGCAAGTAGGATGCATCACTAGAGCCACAGTTAAACAACTGCGGCCTCTTAAGTGGGGAGGAGATTGTTTACTTTTGAGGTGGCATTCAAACACTTTTCAGAGCAATAAAGTTCTAAATATCTCAGGTTTTGCTCTCCTGAGCTTGTTTTCACTCCTTGCTTCTGCTAAAAAGTTTTAAGTAAAAGAAAAAAAGCCTTCCAGTTATTACCGAATGTGACAAAAGAACTAGAACTATGTGACTAGAAGTCACATGTCAAAGCAAGTCCTGACTGGCGGACAGGCTTGCGATGCATGAGGTTTCCCACTCACCCTAACTTTCAGAACATTCTTTTTCAAAAACAAGCAGAACAAAGGAAACTCTTTGGGGTAAGAAGCAGGATGCTGAGAGAAGGACTGAGCTGAAAGAAACACTGTAATACCTTTTGTTCCAATTCAGTCAAGGTTCTTTCTTGAGATCAAATGAAAGACTGAATTACACCATCATTTCTAGGAATTTCAACAAAACTTCACAAATTTGAGGTCATGAAGTGAAATCTGAGCTGTTTTCTTCCTTCAGGCTGCTTTTTCATTCTCTGCTTTATTCTAGCTTTTGCCCAGGCCATGTTCTTATCCCTCTGTAGCAACAATTGGCCTTGGCTGGGCAAGGCTGGCACCATAGCAGCATGGCTGGGAGCCATGACCAAAAGACTTCTAAAATGCGTCAAGAAAACTGCTGCTGGAACAAGCTTTCCAGGTCACAGACTTCAAAAAACAAGAACAACAATGAACTGTGTAGGTGTTTCTCCTACTACAGAAGAAACTATCTTCAGCAAGAGAGTCAGTACAATAAATGAAAGCTGTATCTTGCCTATCCTGTTCTTTTGTCACCCATCTTCTCTGAAAACTGTCTTGCACTCATTAATCTTATTTTGTCCATGGACAAGCAGGCTCTGATTTCCAAAGCCGCCACAAAATGGTTCCAGCATCTCTCATCTGTCCTTTCTTGGAGTTTTGATTATTCAGAACTAATTTACTTGCTCTTGAAGGGCTTTGACGATACCAGTGTTTGTAAAAAGAGTTTTAGTACAGCTGAATTTAATTTGCAATAGGTAAACCTCGGGTATTATGTAGATTGTTAACCTCTGAGAGGAGCATTTACAGCATGGGACTCTTTTTTTCCTTTTATTTCTGCATGTTGGATTTTTAGAAAGTAAAAGAAAGCTATTGCTTCCCTCAGTCTTCGCAGTTCAGTAACCTGCCTTGGGTAGATTACTGCCCCCAGCATTGCTCCTGCTAACGTCTGCACGCGAGGGAATCAGGTTTGACATATCTGTCTCTTTCTAAATTTAGGCCACTGAATAGAAACTGTCACACTGCATTTGCCTGTATGCGTGTGCCCTGATCCTCCCCAGCTTACACCTCCATCAAGTGGTCTGTCAGCCTGCCACGCATTTCCTCAGGTTCGTCTCAGCAACCTTGGATGCCTGTCAGGTAACATTGGCCATTTCTTGTGCACTGCTAATCAAACCAATTGCCCTGCACCCGTTTTGAACTTCCTTAATAAATATGCCAGGCTCTGGCACCTGTCCCATGTCAGCACATTCCACAGGTTAATCACCCCTCGCTGCTGCAGCCTCATTTTCTGGACCCGCAATACTAAAATGTGCCCATCTCGGAGGCACAAGAACCGCAGCTTGCCAAGTCTTTCGGGCACTGCAGCCTGTCAGGCAGCAGACAATGACCACATAAGTCATGGTTCAGGCTGGAAAGTGATCCTTCCTCCAGCGGGTTTCGGGACAGTAGTTACGCAGCTACACTCAGGGAGCTGTACCTAGAGTTACAGGATCAGTGCAGAAACAGCAGAGCTCTTCAATTCCGGGGTAACGCCGGAATCGCCTTCTGTGCTTCAAACCCCTTCCCACAGCTCTTGCCAAGTTAGGGGTTCAGGCTGGCATCCACATTGCGAAAGTTTCCTGAAGAATGTCATGGAAGCCTAAGAACTTAGAAGCAGTTTTTTCACTGAGCTGGAGTTGCCTGGGCCCTGAAAACAGTCACACTACCAGAGCTCGTGTGAGCTGACCCAGATGCTCTGGGGTAGTTAGTTAATGAAAGGGTCGTAACCGCAGCAAGATGCAGCCTGAGAACAGATGTGTGCCACAACTACACCTGACACAACACGAAGAGCGCAGACACACGGCGCAGCTGACGCCCAGATAACAGCCGTAATTACCTGCAGCTTGATTATCCAGTGTTGACACAGTTTTTATGACTAAGTCACCCTTGAGACACCGAGAATCTGGAAATCCCAACCACAGATAAAAACTTCCTTGCAGCTACAGAAAGTCACAGTATTTTTTCTGACAAACTTTGGCTAAGAGTTTTGAGCACTTTTAACTTATCAGCCTCGCAGTGCATTTTACAAGGAGAGTGAAGTCTTCTGGCATAAATCACTGACTTAAAGGAAAACAACTGTGTAACAATATTACGAGATATACAGAACAGGATGCACTTGGATTCCAGTTTCTGTCCATTGGCTCACCAGAGAGAAGGATCATAAATCAGAGAGAGAGAATGGAAATCAAAGAAAAGTAACAGGAAGTGTCAAAATGAAAACCTGGCAGAAATTACCAAAAGGAGGAAAAGAAAAAAGACTCCAGATGTTTAAAAAAAAAAAAAAAAAAAACTGGGAAAGATTCAGTGAACAAAAGATGTACAAACAGAAAAGAAACAAGAAGTGATAGCTTGGGCAGGGGTCTCCTCAACTTTCTTTATCACACGCACAGGCCAGGTCTAGAGAAGCAAGAAAATCGGTATCTAAGAGGATGGGGGAGGTGAATGGGGAAAGAGCCACATAAAATCACCTCCTCTCCTTTCTTCCCATGAAGCAAAGCCCTGGAAACTCTGATCCTAGAAATATTTCGATTGAGCTCACAATTCAAAAGGTTCATTAAATCCGGGATTATTACCATGAGAGAACTTGATCACAGCAGCCAGATTGTAATGTTTAAGGGGTTCTTTATTTCTACATACCTACATGATGTAGTGTTCAAAGTCACATGGCGAGCATGTGAACGCGGGGCCTGCTCCGCTCCAAAGCTCTTTCCTGTGGGGCCATCTACCGGTCCCGCGTTCGCACAGCAAACGCTCCGCACAACCTGTTGCGTGGACCAAGGCAGAGCCAGGCCCCGGTTATTCCTGCAAGAGCGACCGCTTCATCAGACGTGCCGAATGCCACCGGTCTAGCAGCAGTTTCTGCGCTGATGGGCGAGGGTGGGTTTTCTGTAACCCGTCACGCGCCACACGATGCTGTAACGCTGACTGGCGCCCAGGACCCCAGACTGCTCAGGACTCCTGTGCATGGCATATGAAATACAAGTGCACACAAAATACACCCAGCTGCACTCCCAAGCTCAAGAGGTGAATTTATGGTTCTCTTTCTGGAAGAATTAGCAGGAAAATGCTAAGGAGTTCAGATCTAAATGAATCACAGGATCACAGACTGGTTGAGGTTGGACGGGACCTCTAGAGATCATCTAGTCCAACCCCCTGCTCCAGCAGGGACACCCAGAGCACGGGGCACAGGGTGGCATCCAGGCGGGTTTGAAGATCTCCAGAGAAGGAGACACCACAACCTCTCTGTGCCAGCTTGTGCCAGGGCTCTGCCAGCCTCACAGGAAAGAAGTTCTTCCTCACGTGGAGATGAAACTGACTGTGCTTTAATTTATACCCATTGCCCCTTGTCCTGTCACAGGCCACCACCAAGAAGAATGGGATTGATTTTTATATTAAAAAAAAAAAAAATTAGCTCCATTCCCCACCCTTCCACTTAGAAATGTTCTCCCTCCCTTCCCTTATGTGTCATATTTAATCCAATGATGGTCCCAAATTCTAATAATTGTGACATGAAGGTACTTTAGATCTTTCCTCGAGCAAAATAACTCAAGCAAAGAAATTCATGTTGTGGGTTGAAGTATTTTTTTCAAACAAAATCAAATGCAGGAATTACTTTGCAAACCAATACTTTTGGAGACAGAGTTATTAAGTGATCTATATTTTAAGGATTTTTTTTTAAAGAATTAAGCTCAATCAATAGGCTTCTGAATCAAGGATGGATAGATTACATGTTTATTTATACATGATCTGATACCACTGGGTAATTTTACAACTGGCATGTATTTGCATCATACAGCTATTAAACTACAATGTATTCTTGTACATCTTATTTTCAAGCTGCTTAGCCTTAACTCAAGAATGGCTAAAATTTTTTCTCATTTGTTAAAAAACAAAACAAAAACTCCAAACATCTTTCCACCTTCCAGCCCAAAAATGATTTAAATGTTTTATGATCGTTTATGACATGCATAACCCAATAAAGTGAAAGAAAATCCTTCAGTCCTAGCACATGCCATAAAAAAATAAAGTCATGTTTTAAGTAAACAAAATACCCCCATTATTAACAGAAAATGTAAACAGACCCGCTGACTGCAATTTAAATGTGAAAGACTTAGTGCCCTTGAAAAAACAGAATTTTCTCTCTCAGAATAGAGAGGGAAACCGATACGTCTTCCAACTTAGAGCTTTAGTTGCTCCAGTCCAGTATTTTGCAGCAAGACTACCTTTTATTGGTAGCTCCTTTAAGCACAGATCTTTTCCACCAAAATAAGTACCTTCTGCTTTCTACGCTAGATTTGTCTACTTCTCTCTATTCCAAAGTAGCCCCATATATTCGGATACAAGGAGCAGGCAAAACACATTTGCTGTATATACAGGCCCAAGTCACATGCACTTACAAGTAAACAATGACCTGGTAGGGTACAATCCATCTGCCACCTGTCTAAAAGACTCCTAAAGGGAAAAGCACGATTTTTCTGTTTAAGTACTGTTAGAGCGTGCAATGCTCTGAGATAAAAAAAAGGACAATGTATCTCTTATGTAAAAACAAAGGTTATAACGGACCTGTTGCTGTTAGAAATCCTTACCACTGAAGAAAAAGTAACTGAAAAGTAACACTATGCCTGTTTATTCTTTATTTATTTTCATGAATTCTTTAGTTATTTTCATGAATAAAGTTTTCCAATTATTTAATATGCCTCAAGACTTCACTGGATGGCAGAATCACCTCCTCAACTTTGGGACACATCAGGAGGGCTGCTGAAGACAGAAAACAGACTTTCTTTGGTATTTTTTGGCATTCTACCGCATTGCAATGAAACTTACACCTCAATAGTAAGTCTCGCAAATCTGTACTGTAGAGATGCGGGAGTTCTCAACAAAACAAGCCCTTTCTTATCTGTGGGCTGGCTGTGTAACATATGAAGTAATCCTGTCACACTAACAAAACCTAGTGCTTCTCCACAGCCCACAGCCAGTGAAAAATCCCCTCGAGTGACATATCCAAGGAGAGTTCTGGAACAGTGGGAAGTAACATCTGGGAGAGGGTCTGCCCATAAACCAAGAATTAGATCTTTATGTTCCTCAGTTTTTCCTTTCTCTGAAACACCGTGAGGGTCACTTTCTAGATCCTTTGCATTAGCCGCCTTCTTCCGCTGCTTTTTTAGTTTCTGTATCTTATTCTTGAATATGTCACAATGTTTGGGTTCTTGAGGACCACAGAAGAGCTGGTCTTTGCTTAGATGCAACAAATCTTCCTCTGTTGGGATGCAAATCATAGCATGTAATTCAGGGTTCCCCTTTCTCAAGAGAGACAAGCTGACCCACACCAGAGCCCTCGGATAGCTCATCAAGATTGGCAAAATGGCACGTTCAGTCATTTCCTCCTGTCCCAGCCTGGAAACAAGGCGGACTCGACGATCCTTTCCAGAAGTGGGATAGCACCAGGCTGATAACTGCATTAGTAATTTCTCGTTTCTATTTTATATATATATAAAAAAAAAAAGAAAAAAAAAGTTAGCAATATTTACTAATAGTACTAAAGAAATCCAGACACCTGAATATTTGCAAGGGCATGATTAAAAAAGCCTAGGACTTTCTGTAACCTTCCCAGCTGGTGTTTTTAATCACTCTTAACATTAAAAAAAAAAAAAAAAAAGGACAAGAATTCATATGCAGAGCTATTTTTCAGAAAAAACACATTACTTTTTTAAACCCATTTTACTCACAAATGCACTAGAACCTTTAGTGACCTTCATTCAGTCCAGTCTGCCTTTATTCTCTTTCCATACTAACTACACAAAAATGAAAGACCTGCATTCAGGCACCTCTCTTCAAGTATTATTGCCCTCATGCATTGCACTGGAATGCAGGAGATTCTCCATTTGTTCTATGGATGTTGTAAGCAGTGCAAGAACCATCTCTGATAATGTATTAGAAAAAAAAAGAATACCAAAATATATGGAGAATAACAGTTCTAAAATCACAGATATGGGTCTCTAGAGAACAGTCTAACTGCAAGCAGGCATAACATGCCAACTGCCAGGAAATCCTAAACTCAAGAGTGTTATTTAAGACACTTACTAATTTCATCTAGCCACCAACCTCGCTGCGGGAAGAAGAAGAATGAAGAACTGCCACTCAACAATAAAGTCTGATCCACAGCAAGACTTTCTAAATTCTACTTCACTGCAGTTCAGTCCAATCATTCTCTCTTAATACTCTAGTCTGATTTCTTTCTTTCCCCATCTCACAGAGTAGTCAAGCCTATGGAGATCAAGTCCAACCTCCGGTTAAAGCAGCCATCACCTGAAGCAGGTTGCCCAGGATTGTTATCTGATCAGGTTTTGAACATCCCCAAGGATGGAGACTCTACAACCTCTCTGGGCAGCCTGTTCCCGTCTTCACAGTGAATACGTGTTTTCTTACGCTCAAGAAGAATTTCCTGCCTTTCAGTTTGTGCCTACTGCCTTTTGTCCTGTCACCGGGCGCCACTAGGAAGAGTCTGGTCTCATCCTCTTGACACCCTCCTATCAGATGTTTATAGAGATTGATAAGATCCCCCAAGCCTTCTCCTCTCCAGGCTAAATGCATTTATTTCTGATAAAGAAATATCACCCCACATGCCTGTATCATTTTGACATACCTGAGAACAATGAAGATATTCTTTTCCGTAGTTTCATCTCTCTCACAAAAGTCTTGGGTGTCTGCGACACCCTCTGCCAGTATGGCACCTTCAGCGCTTATTTCCATGGCCTCCTCCGCCTTACCAGTCTCAGGTGAGGCTTCTTTGACCACTTCTGGTTTGAGGTCACAAAGGCTTTGCCCTTCAGTTGAACAGCTCTCAGTGTGTGGAATGGAAGGACATACGAATTCCCCCGAAGCTTTCATTCTTCCTTCCCAATTCTTTGTCAGCTGCCCCCAAGGACAGAGGAAAGGGGACAGTGTGCCCAACTTGACATAATTTGACCTTTTGGCAGGTGGACGTCTAAAAGACAAATGAAATAAGTAAGATTCAGCCCTAATCTAACACTTCAGAAGGCTATCTGCCACTTTGAAAGACTTTGCCACTTTGCCATGTCATGAACATTTTCCCTTTTTGCAAAATCAGGCAGGCAAAGAGCAATTTAACTGGGCATTGACTTTGCAATCTCATCAAGAAAGAATTTTCACTATTTAGGAATTTTACTCTGGTACAATGCTGTTATATTTCTGGCCTCCATATCCCTTCAGCCATGCTGGGTATTTCTATCGACTGTTATTTACACCACTGTCTTTTTTCCTCTAAACTTCTCCTACTTCTCCCTCCTAGCTGAAGGGAGCCTGCCACCTGGTCGTCCAAAGGATTCTTCCAGTTGTCAAGAGCTGCATGTTTATTGTAGTGAAAACAAAGGAAAATTTCAGAATATCTAGTATTAAACTGAAATACCTCTTTGTTCATTTTATTCTTTACTACTTCATATACACTTTAATATTCTGCCTTTGCCTGCTCTTACTTTCCCTCTCATGTGCTGCTAAGGGAGCTTGAAATAGTTTTATTTTATTGTGTTATGCAGCCCTTTTACAGCCTTATAATTTAGCATATCTCTGGGAATAGAAGGTTTCAGTTAGTTTACATGCCTCATTTAGCAGAACTTTTCTGTTATATACATATTGGTTTATTTTTATTACACTAGGATTTAAAAACACTAGTGAAATCTTCATAAAATACAATTCTAAATGAGCACAATAATAGATGATTGAGAAAATATTTTAAGCAGTATCCATTATTTGTTTTCTAATCATCTATCTTGAATTTAATATTACCGTTTGAATTTGTCAAGAAGACTGTTTTCCAGTTCTTTGGCAAACTGGATTCCTGCAGGGCAGTCTGGATAGTCATTTGGAGTATGAGGTGTCCTTTTATACTCAGAGTGTTTTAATCCTTCCTGCAAGCCACCGACCCGTACACCTCGATAGATCTGTTATAAAAACAAAACCCAAAAGGTTGTGTTGGCACCAATTCCAGGTTCTTAACTGAAACAAAGTATGAATACCCCCTGAAGCTACCATCTTGCAAAATGAAGGGTCTATCACTTTAAACTTTTAAAAATCCAACTTCATGTATGGTTTTCACAGTTCTAAACCTCATTTCCACAACAAAGAAATTAGTTTGTTATGCTATTTAAATTTAATTCTGGAAAAAAATATAATAAAACTAAAAGAATATCATAGGTTGTGATTATAATAGTTGCCAGGAGTGTCATATTAATTTTACAAAGTCACTGCCTATTTATTTTTACTGTACAATAGAGATCATGGCAATTGTTCCCCACACACATTCTAAAGTGTGAAGTCAGCTGCAGAGAGGCATTAAAAACAGCCATCTAAATATTCAAAGCAGAACAGTCCAAACAGTACCAGAGGAGTATTCAACTTAACTTGAAGATTGCATTTCAAACTCGCCCCAAAATCAAGTACAACGAATATGCAGACAGTGTGGGAGAGAGAGCCAGGCTGGAAGTACACTAGCTACACGTACCAAAAGGCTTATCTTTAGTTTTAGAGACACCAAGAAGCACAAAAGCAAACAGCCATATCATCAGCTTTCTCTCCTTACACCCCCTCAACTTTATTTCTGCTTCAAACTTCCATGTCAGCAGAGTTATATCCTACAGAAGATATGGAAAGCTACCGCTTATTTATTTTTAACCATTTAAGAACAAGTCCCTGTTCTTAACAAGAACAAAGATGCAAGAACAAGGACCTAGCTCATTCATCTTTAAAGTGGGATTTTGATTCTGTAATTGTGAATCAACTGAATAATGTTAAGTACTCGCTAAAGTCCACGCTTCAAACCATGATATTACTTGTCCTTGCTTGCAGTATGCGCTGAAAGTCACTTACAAAAGGAATCCAGAAAGCCATGCCCCAGCCCTTTGGGATATAGATGTCCCAGCCACTCCCCCATCCTGGTCGATCTTCTCCAGCCATTTTCCCTGGGTGCTGCACCAACAGGACAGGAATCTTAGATTCAGAAGGACCCAAATCAAGTTGTGATCCAGGTACCAGTAACTGACTTCTCATTCGGTTTAAATCCTGAAAAAGAGGAGACATTTCCCATAAGCTAGTAACCATTTTTTCATCTTCTAGATATCTTCCTGAGATACAGACATGAGGTCATCTTTTAACTAGAAATGATAAATTAACTAGTATAAATTAGTATGCTACACATTTGAATTGACTTTCAGTTGAGAATGAAAAATGCCTTTAGAAAAAGTATTAAGCACCTTCTTTTCCTTTTAACTTACCACAGATCTTGAGGGAAGGCAAGTCCTGAAACACAAGGCAAAAATATAGAGCTCATATGAAGGAGGGAAAAAAAAAAGTACTGCAACTTGATAAATATCAAGCAGTTTGGCTCAAAATCAGACAGAGTAGGTGCTTCCAAACAGTCTGTCCAAACACAGAGCAAATCGGATCTACAGCCAGGGACAGGGGAAGAACATTTGTCATGAATCTATTTCATGTAAAGCACACTGTCCTGGACGCTTTAGTGATCACTATGGTAACAAATTAATTAAAAATAATATTTCTGAAAAACAAAACAAAAACAGATCAACAGAATGCAATTTTATATGTCCCTTTTGTGTCAGCCATTTTAAGGTAAGCACTTTAGTTCATGAGAGGATACAAAAGATCGTCATGTGCATATAAATTGTGTTGATGAGTGCTTGCCCTAGGGTAGCATTTTGGAAGTATCTGCTTTTTTTACCCTAAGGTAGACAGTTTGAAAGACCACACATCTTGTGTGTCATGAGAATACTTAGAAAGATGGTTCCTTCTCTTTTTGATTAGAGCATTGCTGACAGCACTCATGACTATCACATTTTTGTCTATACATTTGTGGGTTGCTCCTTTATTAACAGTTTGTTATGAAAAATGTTGAGATAAAGTGTTTCAAAACTGTAACAGCACATTTAGAGCTGTCAACAAATCACAGATATCAGTCAGAATGCCCACAGCACAGTTTGTTACAGTTGAGAGCCAGTTTCCTCTGCTAGGGACTTAGTTTTATCTCCATCAAATCTTTCATCAAGAGAATCCTCCTAACTAGGCCTGAGGACAGAGCTTCTCGGGATCACTTCATCCTTATCTGCTTCAAATGCGTCAAGGTAAAGCAGGAAAATCCAGCTACAAACCTTTTAGATATAAAAATCTAGTTAATTAGTCCTGTAAACAATCCAATAAAGCTTTTGTTTTTAATGTGCTTGAATCACGAACAATAAATATGCAAGAATGCTACTACATTAGGAAATTACGTTTCTCTGATTTACACAGGTTTTTTGTTCTCACTATTTTCCATGGTAATCCACATTGTTATTTACCTGCTCTGAGATTTTATTTTCAGTGACGTTCTTACGGATGTCCTGGTCCCAAATAAAGCTGTGAGCACATTCTAAAGGTATACCTTCAAAGATCAGTGTTCTAACTTTATCATAATCTACAAAAGAAAAGAGTCTTTAAACACAGGTCACATTTTAATTTAAGTATCAAATTAAAAAAAAAAATCCCCCAAACATCACAAATCAAATGAGCAGAGAACTAGGGGAAAATTATTTAAAAGCTTAACAAGCATCAGACCTTCTGGAATCCTTACTATCTTAAAACATAATTTTTTTAAATATAAAATATTTTATATTTCTCTGTTACTATATTTACCTTTATTTCATAGAATTAACCTAGTATTCTCTTATGAATAGACATTTCGTAGTACAAATGACAAGATCCTTGGGCAAAGTAACTTACATCTTGAACATTTACACTTCTACTATTCTGGTATTTGTCCTTTCAAGGAAGTGTATGAAGCTCACTTCATTTCGTAAGTCAGAGCAATTTTACAAAGCTTGAAACAAATCTCCCTAGCAAACTTGTAAGTGAAACAAATACAACTTTAAGAGAGCATACACACAGGAAATGGTTTAAAATAAATCTGACCAGCATGCAACTGTCTACTCAGCAACAGCCTCCCACTCCCACTTTTCGGGCTCTATACTCTGAGGAAGGCATTATGCTTGGGTTGCACAGTCTAACAGCTGTGTGATTAGAAAACTGAAAAAGTGGGAAGTACCTTATTTTAACACTCCAACATGGATTACTCTTCTAGAAACATCTCAGAAGTCAAGCTTCTCTGGTTTTAGCTACTCGAATAAGGAGACCCACAAAGGCACAGGTAGCACACGTAGTAGCTGTTGCAAAACGAGCTACACGATTAGGTTAGGAACAGCAACAACAACTTTCTAACTGACACCTAACACCACCTGCTGAGGCAGAGTAGAGACTGGTAGTTAGACCAGAGTCTTGAGTTTCCTAGGTAGGGAAGTAACTACCCTCCTACATTAAATGTGCTCCTATTGCATGTTTAATGCAGGAAATTATGAGCAATCCTGTAACTATTCCTACACAGCATCTGAAAGAGACCCAGGTAGGAACATGGAAAACAGCACCCTTTTTCCTTGCCAAACCATTAAACTGTCCTATTCACTCCTTACCACCTCTTGTAAGGCTGTCCTTCTCCCTTACCATGATGCCACATGACAGTAATCCTTCTTCATCCTTCTACCTACTCTTACCTTATGTAGTAGTGCCCTGTTTGTGTAACAGCATCTCCTTTAGCAGAGCGTGATTAGAAAGTGCCATTTGCAGCTTACCTGTTCCTGTTAGCTGATCAAGGACCTTCTCCCTCCTCTGAACAACAGTCAGAGAGGGTAGATGCAGTTCTAAGTTCATGAGATCCAAACAAACAAACCAAAAAAAAAGGAAAAAAAAAAAAGGAAAAAAAAGAACCAGAAAGTAACGCTACCTTTTCTGAATGTTTGTGGTTTAGAAGGCTTTTTTTCTTTTGTGTATATGTCAGTGAAGGGTATCACCAAAGCAGAAATACCTTGAAGATGGTCATTTCTGGCCATCCACAGGAAAAAAAGGGGCATAGGTACCTTCTTCTCGACTTACTATCTTACATCATCACCTCTTTACCATGTCCCTCCTTGCTGTGGGACAATCAGCTCTTGCAGTGGAAGGGAGGTTACTGCAGGAAGAGCAATCTGCAGTAAACTGCCTGGAAACCTTCTGCTGATCTTGCCATCTTGAGCACATCTTCCCAGACATGACAAGCAGAGTGAAAGAGGGGAATTACTTCTTGTGGTTGCTAACTCAATACCAGCTCAAATCAGTATCTGTAAACAAGGACTTATCTTACTTAGCAAGAGGGAACCAAAGCAGGAGATCACATATACAGCAACATTTCATATGGGAACATTTATCATTAAGCAGAACTAATTTACCAGAGAAAGGCTGTTCTAGACACAGAGGCTAGGAGGATGTAAGAAACTCCAGGCAGGGAAAGAGTTGTACAGAGGAAAGTAACTGAAATTGGTATGCAACCTAATTTAAGTGAAAGATATGATTCTATTTTAACATCTTGGAACAAACTGCTAAGAAAATGAAATATTTTAAAATTTCTGGAACCTTTCACTTCTCCTATTTACTACTGTTTGCTAGCCAGCTATTGTATTGCAGATACTAGGGGACACAGTCAGTGCATCCAGTCACCTAACTGGAAATATCTGCATAGCAGTTTATATACTGACTCTATTGTATATGCTCTTGCACAAGTTTCAAGGACATTCAAATTCAACCTGCACTGAAGTGTTGTATAAACTATTTTCAAAATTAAAGTTTCTGAAGTCATGCATGCACCCTTCACTTGAAAACCTGACTAGCATCTCAGCTATCTGACAAGCTCCTGTTGTAGTGCTCTTTTTTTGCACTGGAATTTCATCATTCAAAGATGATAAACATGAAAAAGCAGATGTCTTTGGGGGGAAAATATACACTATCAGGTAGACTAAAGAGTAAAACAAAACAAAACAAAACAAAAACTTCTGAGTAGCTTTTAGCACCTGGTTGGCCTTGCCAGGATTCGAACCTGGATCATCTGTATGGTCAGACAGAGGCTTCCACTGAGCACAAGACCAGCTTTGGTGCAAGTCCCTCCCTCACAATTGCTGTTTTTAAACCTACAGAACTTTCAAGCTGTTTCTGACAAGGGCTGTTGAAAGAGGAAAGAAAATTCCAAATGTGAATGCTAGACAGAAACAGCAAGACAGAATCAGTGGAATATCACAGTAAATAATAACGGAGCTGTAGAAAAGCTGCATCCCTTGCCTGTACCAATTGGTGAGAGGCACAGTGTAAGTGGGACACTTTACCTTTGTATTTTTCAGGGTCAGGCATGGTTTTTGTTTTCTTCTTTGGCAAGTTGACACGAGGATCTCCAACAGTCAGGCCCAGTATTGTACCTGTTAGCATTTCTGCAGGTGAACTTATCCCTTTAAAAATATACAGATTGACACTGTGAAGAAACCACTAATAAAGCTTTGATGCTTTTCTGCACCACTGTCCTGTGCATTTTTGCCTGAAGGGATGTGACATGGCTGTAAGCCAGAAAAGCAATCCAGAATACTCAATTTAACATGTTTTGAAAACTCTCCAGTGCTTGTTAAATGCCCAGTAACACGGAGGCAGCAATAACAGCTTCAAAGCTACTTTGTAGTAAGATTCATAGAAGTGAAGTTATTCTCACAACTTAAAGACTATATTCATCCTTTGTATTTGACAAGACTCTTAGAAAGCAAACTCCTCTCCTTCGAGAGAAAGTAAAACATGTTTTTACAAGCTTTTCCACATCTCCATCTAAGTGCCTCACCTCAGATAGGTTCACTCAGTACTTGAGCTATCAGAGTCAGTTCCTTACCTGTTTCAGTGCCACAGGTGAAAAGATGCTGTTAACTTTATGATACTTTACATCTCTGCTAAATATACAACCATTTTGTAAGAGTATAAAGCAATAAATAATACTTTCAACTGGGTGAGAGCCTACTATTTTACTTGTAGAGGTAGTTTCATAGGTACGTGAGTGGGAGACTATGAAAGTATACATTGCACTGTACAGAACCTCGGCATTTGAAATCTGAATCGATTAAGATTTTGGACTACGCAGAGAATTACTATTGTTTTAAAAAAATCGATCTAATAGTTCCTACATCTTTGACATGTAACAGTAACTGCCCAATTATCTGCTCACTGGGATGATTTCTGATCAAGCAAAGAATAAGCATTTCCAAATGACAGCTAACTTGACATGCCATTTTTTTCCACATTTTAACAGAATTCTCCTTTCCCTTCCTCCCATACCACCCACACTCCCAAATACCTTCTAATAGTTCAAAGATAGCAGTTTGACGTTGATGAATAGATACTTTTTCAGAGTCCTTGCAGTTTTCAACCCACCAGTTATTAAGTTCTGTCTCTGAATCTGACATCTCCTGGAAAAAAAAAAAACACCATCTAGTTAAACTCAAGTGGTTATTTAGCATTTTCTATCAGTATGAATTCACTGCCAGTTGCCTTAATCACTATAGTCACTTTCCTCCTCTCCAAGTTTTAAAAAAAAAAAGTTTTTCTTGATGCTTGAGCAGAAAATGTATTTATCCCTATACTCTATTTTACAATACCTCTCTATAAGCATGATTGATTTAACCTGTGTTCTAACACAATCACCACCCAAAACAACCTACAGTGCTTCCCAGTTCTGCAGTTAATGATTTCTTATGGAAAATCAGGAATTTCATGGCTTTCTCATGTTTGCTGCAAGAGACAGAGAAACTTTAAGACCTGAGTGATGCTATCTGCCAAGAAATGGACAAAATACTAAATCCTGAAAAAAAAAAGTATTTGATTTACAACATGAAGGCTTTCTATAATATGCCTTGTCATTTAGTGTGCTCTAACACATTGCTGAAGAAGTTGAGCTTACAACTTGACAAAGATTGCAAGTTATTCTAGGCCTCTCAACCCAATGCATCACTACTGTAAAAAAAAAAAAAACATCACCACCACACCCTACTCTACAGCTTCTATTACCTTGTGTCACACTTTTCAAATTCTGATCTCCCCCGCAGATCAATATTAAACAAGAGATGCAATACACAGAGGCATACAAGACAACAGTTTAGCCTTTATAATAAAGCAAACAAGATAATTTAGGATTCTAACAAAAATAACTACTGAATTTGCACATTCTAGACGTGCTTATTAAAATCACAGTAGTATCTGAACTGCTGATTCCTTACTGTTTGTAGAGCAGCAGCTTTCAGGGTCTCTGCAAGGACCGAGTGTGATAACGGGCCAATCAGCCGATATCTGAGAATCTCCATACTTTGATCGCTGAAACAGAGGGAATTTCCCTGTGAGCGACACCCACACAGTGCAGAACAGAGTACTGGGAAAGCAAGTCAGAACACTGTTCAAGAGTCACCATTCCTGACTCTGCTATGAACAAACCTGATCACAACACCAGTAGCTGGCGAGACCCAGGAGTAGGGCTGCAGTGGATCTCTAGTTCCATCACCAATTATTTTTTTCACTGGCACATCTTTTTCTCCCTCTTTATCTTCCTTCTTCCTTTTCTTGCCGAGGCTCACAGCAGTATCTGTTTGTTTTTCCTCTTGAATTAATGTTGTACATGGTTCAGGAATACAGATTTCTTCAGCTTCTGAACACTGAAAAATCGCCTTTAGCTCACTCAGTATATGCTAAGGATAAATGAAAAATTTTGATAAGAGGAGAAGCAGTGTACTGCAAATCTTAGAGTTTTAAGTAAGCAGAGTAAGAGAGTAAAAGTAGAGTTTTAAGAATTATATCCATCATTTTATTTTCCTGTATGAACTTAAGGGAGTAATCTTAATTTTGCTGTTTAATGCATGAAGAACCTGGAGATCAAGGAACAAAATACCTGTTTGAGAGCTGGATGCATCCAGATCCATAACTGTCTGTTTTCAGACACATCCCTGGGCTTCCAAATAAACGTAACAGGACCAAGCAAATTCTCAGGATAACAATCTGCCTGGTAAAGGTCTAGGGAACCCTGGAATCTTCCAGATAGACAAAACTCCGTTCCAAACGTTAACCCTGAAGAAAAACATACTTAATGAAAAATCAAAGTAGTATCTTAAAATACTGTCTGTTGGGACAGTACCAAATAAAGGATACATACAGGATTTTTTTAATAAACAACTGAAAAGTCTGATCCTGGTGTGAGATATATCAAACAGATTTTCCAACCAAAAATCACAACTGAATACCAACTCAGTTACAGTTATTCATATTGGTTTCAGTAGGATATTTAAGAAAGAAAAACATGGCTCATATTTTGAAATAAAGGTTAAGATTCTGAATAGACTAAACTATTTAACTATTACCTGTGTCAGGACTGCATACTCGAGCAAGCTGCTTCAGAAGCTCATTCTCTTTACCCTTCAGCTCCAGACAACAATAATATGACAAATCCTGAAATAACAGGATAGTGCTAAAGTCAGAATAACTCTTAAAAGTGAACCTGACAAGGAAGTACCAGATAGAGCTTAACAGCTTTACAGCAAAATAGTAACTTTTCAGGCATTATAATTTTAGTAAAAGAGGCATCGAGCAGTAATATTTTTTAATTAAAACTGTGAGATATAAGTGGGCTGAGAGGCATTTCTCATTCTAGGGCTGACTCACCTCTCAAACCAACAGACAAAAAAGGACATGCAACAAAGTGCCTGTCTTCAGTAACATCCTTCTCAAGAAGCTTATAGAGGGCTCCACTGAATCTCTTAGCTTTAGTACAGGAAGATGTCATATTTCAGTCCAGCTTGCCATTCAAATACATAAGACTCTTTTAAAGGTTCATTTTGTTCTCTAGGATCTTTCCTACCCTTTATTACAGTTATGAAATTACTCACTTCATACTTAGCTATTAACAGCTGACATAACAAAAAGACAGAAATATTCATTATAATCAAACAGCCAAATATTTCACCTTGGCAAAATAACAAAGAAAACAAATGCAAACATAGTACCTGAAGAAGGCAGTGCTTTGTCATGGCTCGGTAACAAGCCCTGTAGCTCTTCTCTGTAGGTCTATCTGCTAAACAGTATCCCCATTTCTTTATCATGTGAAATCTCTTTGCGTGCCAAATATGTGTTTCCAGCCATATATTCTTTCTTTGCCTGCGATTAAACTCTGCTACCAAGCTGATGTGGCGCCTTCTGGCTTTGCGACATTTCGTTTTGGATTGTTCTTTTTTCTGATGCACAGCTTTCTCTGCCTGGTTTTTTAAAAGAGTATAATGAAGCAAAACTCAGACTCAGAAACTTTTATTGATGGAAGGGGTTAACATACAGGAGGATACAGGAAATACCAGCATAGCTTGAGTTATACTGTATTCCGATGTTAGTTATCTGTAAGTCTACCACCTTGTTTGAAGATAACTAACACTGAAAAAATTTTATATAACCCCCATCTATGCCTTTGCATCATGGTTTGACTGGAATCTATAAGTAAATATGCATAGAACCTATAGATAAATCTAGTCACCCACATTCGGAAACTTACCAGTGAACAGTAAGATTTGCTACCTCCTGTTTTAACTTTTTACTCATCATCAAAACATTCCCCCCCCCCCCCCCCCCCCCCAAAAAAAAAGCCTTTAGGAACACCTGGAGATTAGAGGTTGTACAGAACCAGTAGAGACTCTTCATGTAGTTCTATTCTGCTGTGTTTATCAGAATTGTCTTTCACAAGAGGGACATTTAAAGGGAAGCATGCAGAATCAAGCTTCCGAATTTTCCAAGAAAATTATAGCTCAAAAAACACTTGGCATAATATTGAACATAACATTTGGTTGTTATCCATCTTGTCAATGTTACAGTATTTGGCTATAATGTCTTAACACTACCATAACTTAACCAAATTTTTTTTTTTAAACACAGTAATCTTTTTAGAGACACCTGAACTGGGTGAACACAAGAAATGCAACATAGTTAACATGCTGCCAATAACTAAAAATAAACAAAATACACTCAGTTACAGAAATATCAAAATAATTTCAAAATGATTTTTAAGGTTAGGAAAGTACCCAACCATTTTAGGATGGATTTTCAGTTTCATAAAGACAGTCTTATTCATTGTCTCTACTGGATATATAAAAAAAATTGTAAATAATTTAGGTACTGGCCACATGTCAGAAAATAATTTCTCTTGTGTACTGAGGTATACAAAGAAAGTTTAACTTATAAGGCAATGACTTTTCTTGTGCTGTTAAAAGAAAGAAACAACAACTGAGAGAGAAATAAAATCTCTTGCTAATCTCTCTTCTGCCCAAGTTACCTGTTGCACAGCCCAGACAGACTGGGTAATTTGCCAGTCTCGCCTGTTATGCGATAATATGCTGAGCACTAGGGGTCACAGAAAACTCTCTCTAGTTCACCTGCCCCTTTTGACCATAAATGCTTCTCATCTGTCTGGCATTAAGGGGACTGCCATGTAGCACCATGGAGATACTGAGCATTTCTGCAAGGTTCAGGAGTGAACAAGGACAGAGTATCGGCAATTTCTTATCCACCTCCTAATAAAAAAACAGTCACAAACAAAATTACTAGGAGTGAATGCATGGTTGACTCCTTTAAGAGTTGTTTTTTCTATTTGCAAAAAGAAGTGCTAGAAAAAAAGGGGTTCATATGACAAAAAAACATATCCTAGGACATCCTTCCTAACTCACCAAGGAGTGGTTAGCAAGAGGTCTTTGGTTACAAAAATAAGAGTGTCTCTTTGAAATCTGGAGGGAATAAGAGTGCTATAGGTCATTAAACACTAAAGCAACCCATGATGTCAAAACAGAAATGCAAGAAAAATAAAACAAATCCCAAGTCACGAACTTGGTTGACATGATTCAACCTCAGAGTAAGCAAGATAAGCCACTGGAAAATGGTAGATAAATATCTGATTTACTCATAAAAACAATTAGGAAAACTATGTGGTACTATAGATGAAAAGTAGGTTTGTCTTCAAGGCTATGAAGACATATGAGATGGTCTGGATATGTGTTTGGTTGAAAATAGTCATGATAAAGCATCTAAGAAACAGAAGAAATTGCAGTAGAATCATCACAGTGGACTGGATTAAAGTAACACAGTGAGAACTCGTAAGGCAAGCCTTTAGAAAAGGGAATAGCTTAACAGATATGAAAACTGCAAGAAATAGGATAAAAAGAATACAATTAACTACACAAACAACTATAAACTAACAAACTACACTAAAAGACCCCACAGAAAACATAGCAAGAGAGATATGGCTGCATCAGAGACAAGTAATCTAATAAATCTGAGAAAAATCATACCATGAGTGGAAACAAGGACCTGACACTAGGAGTGAGCATGTACAAAGAAATCTGAAAGGTTACCACATAAAGGAATTAAAAAGTGCAGGAGGCATAAGAATGAGGCATAAAGAAATCACCATTGCTTAGCAAAGTAATAAAAAGTACCTCAAAACTAATGATGTATGGTACTCAATGTCTTCAGGGTTTTTATAAAAGAGGCCAAATTGCATGAATTCTCCTGTCACTACTAACAAAGAGAAAGGAAGTCTGCGTAGAGCAATGGAAATGGAGGTCCATCATCGGGGAGATCCAATAAGGCACACCCTGATCAGCATCTGTGAAAGGGCCTGAAGCGATTTGTGAATCATGAGCAATTACCTTCAGAAATTCATGGAGAAGGGCAAAGATCCCAGAGAACTTGAGAAAGGCAACGCAAGGGAAAAAAAGAATGCAAATCATGTCAGTCAACCTTAACACGGAGAAAACTTCTCAAACTCATTTGATCACTTTAAGAAGTGTCTAAACAAAAAAAATGATGAATGCCAAACATCAAAGAAGACACCTCACAAGGAAATGCTACTGAACCTAGAAAACAGAACCAAAAAAAAAATCCTACCACCAAAAAATCCCACCAAACAAATCATCACCACACAAACAGTAATTGCACAGAAGGTAAGGATCATTTAGGACCATTGTCACTAAACCCTGAGATACTGCCCCAAAAACAAAGTTTCATGGGCAGTTGGTGATGGCTAGTAGGTAGACACTGTGCTGCATGAAAACCTGCTCATGATTTTCACGAAGCTCCCAAGCTTTAGCAAAGATGCATGAACTTTTCTGCACTTTCTGAAGGAAGATAGCCCCCAACTGCAAGCCACACAGGCGCTGCTGAGGGTTTTTGGATCACCTGGGATCCAGAAGCACCACCAGAACAGTCCCTTCTGCAGTGGCCCACTGCATCACCACTACCCTAATGACTTTTCAAGCAGTTCAATAATCATAAAGCCAAGTGGTCAGTGATCTGCTTGGACTAACTTCTAGAACTCATGTGTTTCCATGTCTTGGATCTGAAGGTCAGTCGTTTTACAGCCTGTGTAAAGACTGAGGTTTTGCAAATAAACTCCAATTTGAACATTAGTAATGTGTAACTGAACACTGTACATTAGCTACAACCCCTTAATTCTGAAAGCAAAGTACCTCACACTGACCATATGCACCATCTCTAAATAACAAACCATCATGAAAAACTTAAACACCACCATTCACAGCCTATGTGTGGGACTTCTCAGCAAGCTTTCTACATAGTTAAACCCTGTGTCTCAACAGACAAGCAAAAGGTGCACGTTAAATCAGGCAACACTCACGTCCATAGAGAGCAGGCTGGTGGGACATATTAACTTACTGACAGTCCAGAGTAGGTCTTTCAGAATATTAAACTCAGATCTCAAAAGACCATAGCTACCTTTCAAGCAGTAGATGAGGGACCCACGAATATTTTTTGCTATCTCCAGTAATTCTTAAGATTCTTTCACAGAGGTTAAGATCCCTGAAGGAACTACATGCACAGGACGAAGAATAATGCTGACAAGTGTTGCTCAGTATGAAGTGTACCTTTTCAAATACTCTCAAATGCATTTGTACCTCTTTTCTGGCAATCTCTTGGAGGCGCCGGGGTAGGCGCTTGACATTGTGACTCATCGCTCGTCTCCTCATGTGCCTCGGTAGTGTCTGAAAAACCAGCGAGTTCGAAGACTTCTGCGTCACTGCCTTCAACATGGCATTGATCTCAGCAGCACGAGCTTGAGCAAAAGTAGATGCTGTAATGAGAAGAACCACATCAGAGTATGACAACTGTTAAAAATCAAAAGAGGGGATGCTCTGCTTAAACTACTGAATTCCAGCAGAGCACTCCTACAATACATCAATTTAAGGACTCCTTCAGATAAAATTAAATATTGTATCGTCTATTAATGAAAAAATTTCCATTCATTAAATACTCATAAATAAGTAGTTTTCCATTGTTGCAGCTGTCTACAGTTGCAATCTTTTCAGCTGTTGTTCACAGAGGTGGAAAAACTTCAATCCGTACTAACAGGAAGCAGTATTTGCGGTTTTTTAAAAATAGCAAATTATCGAGTGAAGGAAGAAGCTGATCCCCTTTACGATTGTGGAAGTATATTCATTGACATAGCTCTGCCATATTTTGAAAAAAACAGTTTGTCCCTTTCCTTTCCTAAATAAAGGCTGTGTTAGAAGAAAAGTTTGTCTTTAACTCATACCATGAAGATAAGCAGTTTCACTTGAAACATTAAAAACAGGTTTTGGAATTCATTTTGCTGGCAAGTAGCACCAAAATCTTTATTACTGCTTGCAAGGAAATGAAATGTTTCAACTCAAGAGGACTGAAAGGACTCACTGAAAAATTAGTGGTCACTCCTAGTACAGAACTATTTCTGTATTTTTTGAAAAAGTCCAGTAAAACAAAAGACTAAATGCAAATGTCAAATATAGCTTCAGTCCTAATTTTTGTTATTTCACAAAAACACAGACAGAAAACTTGGTTACTAGCAAGTTGCCCTGGACTTAATTATGACCTTTTAAATAAATACAAACCTGTAATGTATTTAGGCATTTCATCAGAAGCACTCTGGCATCCTCCTCTTCCTCTGCCTCTCCCTCCTCTATTCTGCCCTTTTGGAAAATACTGGTCTTTCCTGAAGGAAGTCCCAGGTGACTGATGTGAAAATTTCTGCTGTTGATACTGTGACAGACCTTCGGAATGAACATCTCCTGGAGGAGATAAAACAGTTCAGAAGTAAAAAGAGGTAGCAAAAAATACAGTCAAAGTAGGCTGATAATTCTCACGTCTGAGACTGAATTACATATTTGCAAACTGTACTAAGAGGAATATTTAACGTACATACCTGGAAAAGATATTAGAAGTCATGTCTTAGGTAAAGAATTAGGTATGAAATAATAAAAAAAAACTGTATTATTATGCAGCAAGTGCAGATTAAGTACCTTTTGCATGTTTTGAAAATGGTAGCCAATCCAGACTTTGCCTCCTGAATTGCATCAGGTACATAGGAAAGAGCTGATTAAAGTGAAACTAATCAGGTCTCTTCAGCAGTGGTCCCTACCACTGTTTAGTCTGAGTTTTGGTCTGATTATGGCAGCAAACCTGTCATTTCTCCCTCTTATCTCTTAAATTGCATTCCACAACCAGATATATTCTTTTCTAGAATCTTCCAACACTTAAATAAGACTTGCAAACACACACACTGGACTGATAAGTGCCCAGGCGGCCACTGCCACCACCATCCCCCTGGCTGCATCAGGACTGGTGCTGGAGGTTACATGTGGCAATACAGCTCAGGGGCTGCTGTGCTGAAAATCAACCTGTGTGTCAGGGGAGGGGGAAGAGGAGATTAAAAAAAAAAAAAAAAAAAGAGAGATAAATTTTAGATCGATTGGTGTCTTGAACAAGCTCCTCACATTGTCCCACAACCGCTGCCATTGAAGGTATGAGCAAAGACACAGGTATTCTTAAAAGCTTCACACACCAACGTCAGAAAACTGATGCTGCTCCTACAAAGATATCCCCAAATCATCAAGCGCGGCCGAGTGTTATCTGCAGAGTCACTCTGGCTGCTCACAATCACTTCAGGCACCTAGATATGCAGAAAAGGGGTTGGGGTGTCACTTAAGCATTTTTTACTCAACCAGAAAGACACAATTTGCCGACATTTGAAGGCCTCGCAGTAAAAAAAAGAGTCCTGTTTTTACACAATTTATATATATATATAAAATACAGAAATCGAACATCAAAACGGTAAGAAACCCCCAGGCTGCGCGCGGCGCTCGGGACGCAGGCGGGAGCGCAGAGGGCGCCGCGCTCGGCCCTACCTGGCGGCGCGCAGGCC
>JAWLRI010000031.1:3676582-3697323 GCA_034781795.1 Crypturellus tataupa
GGCGCCCCAGCGGCCCCACAGCCACCAGCACCCGCCGCCCCTGCAGCTGCAGCTCCGCCCCCACCAGCACCCGCCGCCGCCCCCTCCCCGCACGCGGCCGCGAGAACCCCAGCACTGCGCATGCGCGCGGCGCCGGAGCCCACAACGGGACTACAACTCCCAGAAGCGCGCGCGCGCGCAGAGCATGCGCAGAGCGGCGCTGTGGGCGGGAGGCGGTGGGACTCGATGTGCCGAGGGCGCCAAGGGGCGGCTGGCGAGCGTTAGTGGCGGTTGGCGGCGGCAGTTGGCAACTATGGCCACCGTGGTGAGGAAGATAATTACCTCGGCTAAGGCGCCCCCTGCGCTGGGCCCCTACAGGTTGGTGCAGCAGGAGGCTGCGGGAGAGGAGGGGAGGAGGATGTCTCAGCCGGTGTGAGTGGTGGTTGTGAGTGTCTGGTTATCCAAAAATCAGATCTGGACGGTGAGTTTGAAATGAGTGATAGGCCGTGTGTGTTTTTTTTTCTCCCCGTGTCAGGATAAAAAAAAATGATACCTCGCTCCTTACTCCCCCCAAAAAATCCGAAGCCAGGTGTTGTCTGTGGTGCAGGCAAGCCAGGAACTAAGCTGAGGTCTGAAGGGACGGGAGGTGAGTGCTAAACCTGGCCCAGCGTGTCCTCGGCAGTTAGAGAGCTGACAATCTTCTGTTTAGTGCAAGGAGCAAGGGCTTGCAATGCTTTTCAGTGTCTAAGCTGGTGGCTGCAAAAGTAGGATGTTAAGTATTTTCTCAAAAAACTGTTGGCTGCAATAGTTCAGAGCTTAAATCTTTTTTTTTTTTTTTTTAATCCCTGAGCTTAATTGGAGAAAGATTTCCTTTTTTTATCTGGATAAATGGTAAGGAAATATTGTGGACTTTGAAGGCACTGAGGGATCTTTAACAGCATTTTCCAAGGGCTTTTAATGCTGTTAGAATTTTAATTCTGACTCTTCTTCCCCACTGTAAATACAGTCTCTTTAGATTTTAAGTTTTCTACTTCCCTGCCTTCAAGATGTCTTTTTTCCCTCCGTTTCCCTTCAATTACTTTAAAATTGAGCTGAGCTTTGAACTGTTTTTGTATCACTTATAGAAATTACAAAGATGGAAATAAAAAATCCAGAAGCAGAGGCAGCATTATTACGTGAAGATTAACTTCTGTAAACTATGAATTGTTGGATGATTTCACCTACAGTTAGAAGAACATGTAAAACATGGGAAAAGATGAATTCTTCCATTGCATATGTACTAACCTATCCTTCACTGTAGCCCTCCTTTTCTGCTGTAAATTAACTACATCCCAACTTTTTTTTTTTCTTATTGCTGTTTTTTAATGAAATACTGTTTATTGTACAGCCTGTAACTGATTTGACAGGTCTATCATTAACTTAGTTTATCCGGTTCCAGTGAACTTTTCAAAGTCCAGTGAGCAAAAATGCACAATAAGTAATGTTTGTACCATGAGATCTGAACATGGTAATAGAGAAATGAGGGCTTATGTATGAATAAATAATTGGGATGCAGGGGTTACATTATTCATTCTCCCCCAGTTCTTTAGGTTGCTTTGTGGTGGTCTGTTTTTACCATATCTTTGTATTTCCATCACCTCATCCAATTTCCAGTAATCTTATGTATAAACACACGTATACATGCACAGCAGAGATGTTGTTCTTGTACTAGAAATCATTTATATTAAAAAAAAAAGTTCTGATTAATTTTTACAGTCATTGTCTGTAAAGAGAATTTTTCTTAAATTCTGTTGGATGATGTTTTCCTAGGGCATAATATCCATCCAGTTATGCACTTCAGTAAACTGATATCTGTATAACTTTAGGCACATTTTTAAATCTTTAACGGATCAGAAATTAAAGAGTAACTAGAATCGATCCTAGCTGGAGGATACAGCTTTGTATGTGTGTGTGGTTGAAATCTGAGCGTTGCTCACAGCTTTGAATGCAGTGTAAGCACAGCCTTTGGTTGGTGAATTACTAATAATGTTAGTGAACAGGGGAGGCCGCTGATGGCTGCAGGAATAGGTGAGGAGCAGAGAAGGAGATGCCATAAGATTACTGTAAGTGCTCATCTGACTGTTTTTTCAAAAAGCTTTTGCATATTTTTTTCTAATTATTCATGATTTAGGACTGTCCAAAAGCCTCTGTTATGATCTATGGTTTGTTGTGTTGTTTCTTGTATAATAAGCAGTACAGAATGATCTCTCTCTCTCTCTCTCTCTTTTTTTTTTTTTTTTTTTTTGAGAGAGAGAGCTAAGATTTTGCTGTTGCTTGGAGGATTTGGCATCAAACTGAGGCAAAAGTTTGTGGTCTAAAAGGAAAAAGTTGTGGACCTCTTAGGAAAAAAAATAAGTACCCATTCTCTATCAACAAGATTGCATCAACTACAAAAGGTTCTTTTGACAATTTCTCTTCTTTTATGTAGTTTTGTAATTTACTCCATCTTAATAACCTGCTGATGTCAAGAAAATAATCATCAAATGAAATATTTTACTACCTCAGATAAGCTACTAGCTCTTTTACATTTCCCCTTTGTGAAATTTAAGAGGAACGTGGGACAGAGGTAAAAGGAGTGAGGGTGCTATTCAGATTGCCCAGCTGTAATGATTGTACTGAGTGCTTAAATTAGGTTAGGCTCCCTGTGAGGTCAGTGGAGAGGGTGGTTAGAGAAGAAATCTGATAGAAGTGCTCTCTGAAGGAAGTCTCTCTTTCTCACTTGATTTTATAGGGAATTTACCCTCTAATTTAGATGCATCAGGCAGGTGTCTGACTAGTCTGCATAATGCAAGAGGCTTGTTGAGCTGTCAAAACACAACTTGTTCTCATGGGATAGGAAGAGATAAGAAAAATTATATTGTCACACCACAAACATTTTGAAAGGAGTCTTTCTGTAGTTTCTTTGCAAATTATTTTAAATACCATCTGCAGAGAAGAAAATTGTCTCTTGCATAATGATTGCTAGGTGGTTTGTATCTTGATTTTAATCCTTTAATCTCGTTGTGTAATTAAGCAAAATTACCAGTAGCCAACTTTACTTCTGCAAAAACATACCTGACTCTTAAATAAAATTGTTTTGCAGATAGTTTCAATTTTATATTTGTCTGAATGGACTCTGCCGGGTTGCCCAGGTTTTGTTCAAGAGGAGACTGATTGTGCTGGAAATGGAGTGATGAGAGTGCTGTGCTGACCATCCTAATTCATGACTCTGGAGAAGTACTGCTAGAGATCCAGTGTGGGGCTTCACCTCACAGCTGTAACTCGTTTATCACAGTGTCCATTTGAGAAAAAAATGATGATTTTAATAATTACTTTTTTTCTCTCTCCCTCTTTTTCTTCTCTCTCCTTCCATTGCTCTGCAGCTGAAGTGTAGATGAAAGGTATTGTCCACCTGTCAAACTAGGATGAGATATTTGAGCAGATGCAAGAAACATTAATTCAGCCTGTGCTGTGTCTTAGCTCTAGTCTAGAAACTGTGTATCTGTGTTAGCATTGAGTTGCTGTCTTTATGCCTTGTGCCTTTCGAGAGACAAGTCCTTTTACTTCAAACGCAAAGCCATAATTATGTAGCTGTGTGCTTTCATAAGAGGCTTGATCTCCACGCTTGCAGAGCACAGAGTGAGCTGGTGGCTGTGGACAACTTGTGCATGTGTAACCTAAGTCCTGTATCTTTCTGACATGTCTACATCACTGAAGTAAATGCAAAACGCCCTTAAAGGAGAGTACTTGCAGAAGTGGAGAGTCAAATGTTTTGATTGAGAGCTCATTTGGAAATATTTTGGCCAACCTAAAATGTCACTGATTCTTTCAGCCAGGCAGTGCTGGTCGACCGGACCATGTACATCGCAGGACAGATCGGTATCGAACCTTCCAGTGGGCAGCTCGTCTCTGGAGGGGTGAAGGAAGAAGCAAAGCAGGTGACGTCTTCTAGCTATCAATCTGCTATGGAGTTGATGTGTGCGCACTTAAACATGAACCCATGTTCATGGGGGAATGAACATGGAATGGGGGAATGGGGGCATCTCAGAGAGCAGGAGGGAAAAATTCATGTTATCCCTCTTTTTTTTTCACCCAAACAGCTTGGCAGCCAAGGTAGGAATCTATTTAATACAGGAAAGAGTAAATGCAGGAAACAAGCTATCGGAGCCCCAGTAAGAAAGCTGGCTTTAGGTTGAAGAAAGAGAATTTGCTTTTCCAGGAGTAATAGATGTGTGGAGTAATAGATAGGATAAGATAAGAGCATCTTTCTTTCTCATTTAATGAGTGGGTGGGTGGTTCAATGCTAGGGGTCTATAGGAAGTTCCTCTTTATTACTTTTTTCAATCTATCTCTGGTTTTGCTTGCCTGTTGATGACTGTTGAAGACTACCTGGGTAAACTCAAGCTGTAACCAAGGATGTAGTCAAGTTGCTTAAATATGACACAGCTGACACTTAAAGATTTTGTCTCATTTCTTTACAGGCCCTAAAAAACATGGGAGAAATCCTAAAAGCTGCAGGCTGTGACTACTGCAATGGTAAGTGCTGCCACAATGATGGCAAGTAAGTGATTTTCTTTACCTTGGTTAAAAAAATTAAAATGAAGCTTTTTTTAAAGCTGTTTGCTTAATGTGTCATTGTTATCAATAGCTGGAGGATACAAAAGACAAGGAGTCTGGATTAAAAAAATAAACATACAAATCTTTATATATGATGAGTAGCAATGGGTGTTTGACTTTCATTTCAAGTTCCTGCCAGCGGTACTAATATTTTCACTTCCTGCCAAGTAGGCTCAACTGTAGATTGAGCTGCAACTGGCTACAGGCATGTTAAGCATCCTACTTTACTGCAGTTAAAAACAGGTCTGTCAATGGTGTTAATATTCTAGGCACTTGCAGCATCTGTGTATATATGTGTGTGTATATATAGAGAGAGAGGTAGATGAAAAAAATATAAATATATATATATTTTTAAGAGGATTTTAGTAGTGGAGCCAAACCAAGATTAATGTTGGTTTGAGCAGTCACAGATTAAAAAAAAAGATGCTAGATATAGACTATATCTTCAGGCATTTTATTTAGTGGGTAACAAATATATATTTATATTTATAAAATTTATACAAATTTTTATATATTTTATATATATATACATGATATAATTTCTTGTCAACAGTTGTAATAAAACAACTTTTTAATTCACCTGCTTTGTCAGTTCTGTGCCTCTGGAAAGAATTAAGCTTAGAATGAAATTTAAAGCAGGTAGTTTCAAAATTGGTCAGGGTCATCCAATTTTAGTATGTACTAGATATCAACATTTCTTAGGTGATTTGAAAGATCTCAGTCTAATAAATAAATGGATTCTTTAATCATGCTAATTGTACCTGAGAATTTCTTAAAGGAATTGATGTATTTACATTTTGAGACACTTCAGTGTTTCTAAACCAGTGTTGAAATAAGCTGACTTAGTAGCTCTAACAGTCAATATCTCCATGCAGGACTTTTCAAAACAATTACAATATGTCAGATAAATAGTTTGAATAAAAACACAGTATAAGTAATACATTAAAGATTTTCAACTTTTGTATAAAATTCAAGGATACAAATTAACTGCAGTTATATGATTTCTAGTTGTGAAGACTACTGTTTTGATGGCAGACATGAAAGACTTCAATGATATTAATGACATTTACAGGCAATGTAAGTAGATGCTTTGTTTCTGTTTTATCAGTAAGGCTTGTAGAAAATTGAATTCACTGTAACCAAAGTGTGATAATGACTATCATTTCAGATTCTTTAGGATTCTGGGAGAAATGCAACATTAAAGCTTTTAAAACAATAATAGAGAGTTAAGAAAAGTGAACACAGAGTGATTCCAGTAAGCTGCTTGTTGAGAAAGAATGCACACAAGTTGTGTTTTTGTTGTTGTTGTTTTAATATATACATATATATAGCTTTGGATTTTCATTAGATAGATAGTATTTAATAACTGTAAGAACTAATCAGCTGGATACATATTACTTATTGCTAAAACACCTTGTAACTCAGTAAAGTAGTTCTAGCTGTTCTTTGACTTTGGCTTATTAACCTTTTGCAGTGCTGTGAAATTACCATTTCTGGGCTTAGCATTAGCTCTCGGTAGTAGAAGTTTCATTTGATAATGTAAATACAGCTTTTATATTTTGAACAGTATCTTTTTTTTTTTTTTTTTTTTCCCTGTTGTTTTGATGCCCTTGAGCTCAAGACCAATTGCTGAGCAGAAGAATAGGTCAGGGCCTGCTGGGTAAGAGGTCTTCTTTTACCTCTGTCTTTCTTTGGTACAAGTGAAGCTGATCCCAGGTTTACTTCATGCAAATTTGGAGTCTTTGCTCTGGACTCTTTTGTCAGGAATCTGCTTCTCCCTCCTGATGATGGCTGTGAAAGAGCCCTCATCCACCCTCCTCTCTCTGCCTGCAATTGGATGATCACTGCTCTGGTTTAACCTTTCAGGTTCAGCTGAGTTGCTTAAGGATGTGTTGGCTGAGTAAAAACTCATTGCTAGCCTTTGGATCACGCCTGTAGTTGCACTCTTGATGATAAATAGTAGCTTGCTGAGGTATTAGAGCAGTTAGTGACAAAAATAATAATAATAAAAAAGAAAATTGCCACAGAAGGCCATTTGTCTCATAGCCTTGAATTTGAAATCATTCTGTTGATTATTTTTTATATGGATTACTTTGGACTTTGTTTTATCAAGCAAAGATAAATGATTGGTGGATGTTTAATTTACAGTTTTCACTAAGAACTTCCCAGCCAGAGCAGCGTATCAAGTTGCTGCTCTGCCAAAAGTAAGTGTCACTTTTTTGCCTACTTCTGAAACTTGCTGACAACTTTTCTTACTCAGGAATAGCATCAAATGTGGTTATTTTGGTGGATAATCTTCTTAAGCATTTACTTTTATTTCAAGTATACCAGTCTTATTCCCATACATAGTAAAATACATCTGAAATCATGAAAGATGGGTCTGTATCATGAAATATGGGTAGAATTTGCCTACTACCCTAGAAGTAGGGGTTATGATACTTAATATCAAACTTTCAGTATTATTTAACATTGCTAAATTAGTATACAACTGTCAGGAATATAATCTCCTTCTGATATCTCTCTGTTTTTACAAGGTCAGCCTTTTCTTAAGTGGTATACATCCAATTGCTTCATATTATATATTTGAAAATATGAATGTATATACATATATGAATACATACATATAATATGAAGCAACTTATACACACCCACAGACACACACGTTCTAATATGTTCCTTTCCTTCATTGTTTTGCTCACAGGGCGCTCGAGTTGAGATTGAAGCTGTTGCCATTCAAGGATCCATCCAAGATGCTTCAGCCTCTCTATGAATAGAGACTGATTCTCCTGCAATAGCAGTTTTGGATTGAGTGCTCCTCCCTTAGGTCCTGTTCCTATGATTGACCCTAGGCTGTTACATACATTTGAAAGCACTAATTTTACCTAGGAAAGGTGCTTTGGGACCTTACATGCTCTAAAATGCCAACTGTCAATTAGTTCTTTTGCAGGCAGACCCAAAAGTCTATGGGAGCCTTGCTGAAATTAGCTGAGCTTGTTGCTCAAACGGGGATGTGTCTGAACTTATTGCAAGTAGGGGCCTTATTTTAGGATTGTGGCTGGATACTTGGATAATAATGTACACATGTTTAGATGAATCTATGACAATTTCACTAGTGATGATTGAGTCACAGAAAATTTTAATAACTTTTAATATTTAGTAGGATTTAGTAATTATTTTAAATAAAAATGATAGAAAGGGGAAATGGTAGAATGCTTGAACAGGCTGGAATACATTTTCACTTCTCTGTTTTGGGAATTTTGCTACATTTGTTTCTAAGCCTTCTTGAACACCTTTTACAGAACAGATTAGTGCTGGAACCCACATTTTATTTGTCTGGAAGAGCTCACTTAAGAGAGTGAACACTCATTTCAGGAAGAAGAAAATTACACCTTTCTGAAGTAATGTGCTAACATTTATAAATCATTTGCAAATGAATCTCTCCCTGCAGGCTTTTTCATAGAAGTTAAATTTCACTATAGCTTAATTAAATAAAAAAGACATTCTGAGTTTGTGAAGGGAAAATATCCTTCTCAATGGGAATAAATGATAATTGCATCTATAAAATGTGCTTGTGTTTTTGGGAACAAACTTTTGCTGATTCTTATTTAGAAATAAGTGCTTTGCATAATTATTTACTTGAAATTCAATTCTGAATTTTTCAAGGCTTTTTGCTTTTTATAGGCCATTACAAGAAATCTGTATCTTTCTTCTTCAATAAGAACTGTTTCAAACCAACAAAAAAACTTATTGCTTATCTTCTAATAGCTAAGGATGAAAACAGTCTTCCACGTTAAGATGCTTTCAGCTACAGTGACATTAGTTTTTGGTAGTTCTCCCAGCTGAGAACAGAAGTGTCTTCTTGGTAGTGTTTAAACAATACTTAGAGTCAGGCTGGTGTTGGTATGCATTTATCTTCTAGCCACACAATTAGAAACAGATACTGTATATTAAAAAAACTTGTTGGAAAATCAGCTACCTCCTGGTAGAGTAGTTTTTTTTTTTTTTTTTTTTGTCTTCCCCACAGCCATGTGCTAGTGCTCAATATTGGTTTATTCAGTGTAAATGAACAAAAATGGCAGATATCCCTGGTGCTCAAATTAAGCTAAGTTCAGCCTTGCACAGTTAGAGTTATCCCTTGTTTCCTCACATTATCAGCTTATTACAGCGTGACCAGCTGCCTAATTTGTGCTATGTTGCCTCTTTGCCTACCTAAAGCTAACACTAGATGGCAGGTGTATTTATTTATTTATTTATTTATTTTTGTGCAGACCTGCCTGCTTGCTGTTTTAAAGTCAGTCATAGTAAACTCCTTTGAGTGTCTTCATTGGTACAGAGGGGTATGAATATACTACTGTTTTTCCCAGCAAGATACAAACTGAGACTGAACTGCAAGAGCAGCACCTAAAGAAGATGTGCTAGATGCAACTCATGAGACACAACAGATTATTTGCAATAAAAATGTTTGTATCACTAAGTAGGTGCAATTCTGCAAAAAAATGGGAACGACAATCCACTTAGATGTAAGTTTCTTTACCTTTAGAGGGGGAGCCAGTGTGCATTTTTGAACAATTCAATATTAATTTTTCTGTAGAGGAATTCTAGAATAACAGGGAAAAAACTTTTATTCATAGCTCTAACATAGCAGTTCTCAACATAAATGAACAGCCTTCCATTTTTTCAAGCAGTTTTATATTACTTGTGTCTTTTTTAAAAAAAAGCAAAGCCCAATAATTCTCTTACTTCAAAAGCAAATATTTTGGATTAATTATGTCTCAGTTCAGCAAACTACACAAACATGTATGAGTACATTTTAATTGGGGATAACTTAAATGTAGCCATTTTTGTTAGCCAGATTGAGCCACTAACATGCACAATACCAAGTTGTAATTCAGCTTGACGTACTAATTGTACCTTCAAAAGTTTGTTTCAGTCATGTTCATCTGATATATTTCTGTGATAGTAATGCAAGAGTTGAATTAGCATTTTCTCTCAGGTGTTTCTTTTAGATCTTTTTTTCCACAAATGATTGTGTTCTCAATTGATTAAATAATACAAAAATCAAACTTCAGTACCTAATTTTGATAGAACTTTGTTTTCTGCCAAAATCATGTAACAGAACTTCAGTTATCTTCTTCTACAAGCACCTCACACTTGCTAAAGCTTTTTTTCTGAAAGCAGGTAAATGTGAAGTGGAAGAACAGACTCTAGCAAGCTCCGAGTACTAATAAAGTTTGTGAAGTTCTTTTTATACAGTAAACCTAATAAAATAGGAAAAGGGGAAGGCTAAAGAATGCTTTGTCTTGGGTAATTGACCTTTTCTCTCTGATTGCAATATTCTACTTTCTTATGCCAGAAAATATTGTAAAGACGCTTCCTAATAATAATATATGGACCCTTTGCAACATTCAGCATCAGAACAAATTTCTACTCTTGATCGCATCTTTAAGATCAATTATCTTTAGGGCCTGTTTTCACAGGAAAAAAAAAAATGTTTGAAGGTTTTGCCATTCTGCTTCACCTACAAAATGATTATTTGGCACAATGGAAAACACCAAGGAAGTCCCTCATAGCCTGCCTCTTTTGGAGAACAGGTCTTCAGGGAAGTAGAATAGACTAGCTCTTCTTTGGGAATAGGCTGATGTCTCTGGTTAGAAATTTGTTCTAGAAGCTGCATGTGCACAGTGCGAGTGTCACTAAAGACAACTTACTAGTCAGCAGGAATGTTAACAGCTGTGAAGTTATCTTTAAAAGTGTGCCAGAATTTATAAGAATAAAGGAACTTGCTCATAGCAAAGCATGTTCTCTCTGTTTTGCAAAAATTATCATAGAAGTTACACTACCATTCTTTCAATAGATGAGTATTTAAAACAGAGATTGGCAGAAGACACCCACGTGGTTATTGGATATTACACCCTGTGTATATTTCATTTTCTGAAGAAATGACCACTGCATTTAATTACAGCCCAACCCAGTTCTCTCTTCCATTCCTCCGTACACCAGTCACCCAGGCCTTCGGAGAAATTATCTATAGGTATAAAGGCTCATAGCACCAAGATTTTCACTTCTGACTTTTTACTCACATTCCTATTAAAAAAACTATACTATTTTTTTTATCCTATATAATGCTGATTGAAGGTTTCAAAGGTGCCTACTCAGGTTTTAAGTTAATTATGTGAGCTTAGAAAAAGTCCCAAATGAAAACAGAATGAGTATACTGTTGTCAGAAAATTTTCCCACTGCGTGAGTGTGGACACAAAGCACTCTGAGGCAGGGAGGTGAAAGTTCAGGCATTTCAAACTCTTGAAGTTTTGGCAGCTGGACCTCAAAAATATATATAGTATATAAAACTTCTTCTGCCTCTTACGTTTGTGGCAAAGTCCATAGAAACTTTTCTATTTTCTCAACCTAGTAAAATTAAGGAATGTTCATGAAGACCGAAGTGCAGGCCCAAGAAGAGGATATTCATATAAACATAACTTCTATTCCTCGTTACTAGCTGTGTCTGAAATGAAAAAAAAAAAAAAGGATACAAATTCATATTCAATATATCCTATAGGAATATGAAAGTTCCCTGGAAGTATCACAAACTCAGGGGCTATCTGCTTGTCTGCAGGCTCTGTAAGGACATTCTGTGTGAACTTAAGGACATTCATCAGCCACCTCTGCCTCCTCTTCCTCCATCGCATTCATGCACAAACTTCCCTCTCACAGATATTAACACCACTTATGTAAACGCTGGTTGTACTGCAATACTCATGCTCCTCCCCATCTTGCTGCTTTTTCTCTTAAAATCTTTTGAAGCCACAATTTCAATCACATTTGACACAGAGGCAGATATTAAATCTTATTCATAAACAGATATGAGGCAACAGGGACAAAATGAAATGTAGGAAATGGCATTTAAACATAAGAAAAATGTTATTATTGTAAGGGTGATTGAACCCTGGCACAGGCTAGGTGAGAGATTGTGGATTCTCCATCCTTGGAGATACTCCGAGGATGATATTGGAGATACTGCAAGGAGATATTCAAACCTGACTAGGCACAGGTTTTGGGCAACCTGCTCTAGTCTGCCCTGTTTGAGCAGTGGGGATGGACCAGATGATCTCCAGAGGTCCCTCATCAACCACTCGGTGATTCTGTAACAATGTCTCACCCAGCAATTGCTCCCAACCCCTGTGGCCAATGTGACTTCAGCAGCAGCGGCAGACATAGGCGAAAATCAAACTGCCTCTCTGTGAAAAAGGAGTCTGAAAGTTACTTTGCATGACTAATGCTAATATTGTGTGGGAATGAAAGTTTCCTCTAGTGATTTTGAAATCACCATGCTTTTAATGCAATCAAATATGCCCTTTTCAGAGATAAACCTCAACTACCTTTAAAGCACTGTTTATTTTGCACGGCGATCAACTAATATCCTTATCCTTTTATTCATATCACCTCAGAAACAAAGATTTGAATATTTTTGATTTCTCCTAATGTAAGAATTTTTCCATTCCCCTTAGCGTTCTTGCATCCCTGCCCAGAATCTTGTTTTGGTTCTTTGACATCCTTTCAAGACAGAAGCATTGCTCGGTTATACAACAGCCGCTGGAATGGCCGCTGTTCCGCTCCTAACATTTCTTGCCCGCAGCTGTTCACTGAGCCGTCCACATGGGTAAGCTCCTATCATTTGAAATGCATTATGAAACAAAAGCAGGGCTGCTTATTTTACTTCCTTAGAAACACTATTGGAAGAATTTTGTCAAGGCAGGTAAATGCAGGAATTTCATTCCATTAAGACTGTAATTATCACCTGATGAAATCTCTTAATCTTCAGGAAGAAGATTCTGTTATTTGAGGTTTCCCAATATAAAATTAAGTGCTGTCTTGAATTAATAGCAAATATTTTTCTATTTTTGACCCTCCTAAAAAGTCCCCATATGAAAGATTAGAAACAAACTAACTTAAACTTTTCTGGAGCTCAGAGGCAAAGTTATATTGCATAAGACTGAAGAAAAAAGAGCAGTTGCCAACAGTCAGCAATAGCTTGTTTTCACAGGTTGGCAACAATATGTAGGTCTCATTTGTAGACTGCCAGGACCAACTGTTAAAACAGCTGAGAAGTGATAGGGAAGTGAGTGGGTTTTTTGTTTGTTTGTTTGTTTAAATCACTGCTTATCTAATTCAACTTAACTAATGTCAAGGGGCTATCGGCACCTTGCTGTGCACCTATGCTGGGTCCAAACCTTTTGACAAGCATTATATTAATCCTCCAGGTCGTAGTGCTCACGCTGAAAAACATTTGCCTTAATCCTGTAGCACGTGTGTCATATGGACTTGCAGTCAGTGCAATTAAAACAAGACAGCACAAGCCTACCTAATGCTTCGTGCGCAGCTCATGCCACAACCCTCCTGCCTGTGAGTTTTGTGCACAGCTAAGGTCTTGGGCACGGTTCACAGGAAGCCCTAGCAGTGCAGTCAGGCCCAAGTGAGACAGGCTGCTGCCCGAGCTGCCCTGCTGGGCAGGGGATCTTTGTGGCTTTTTCCTGCAGTCCTTCTTGTTTACATGGCTGCTCTCTGCAAGGCCACCCCTGCAGATATTCAATGAGAACAGTTTTACAGGAACCTCTTTCCTCTACCAGTTAGAGGAAGGATTTGTCCCTGCAGACCTTTCCTAATGCCTCCTTCTGGATCTGCCCGGCAACACTTGTGCCTCGTGATAACCTCCAAGCTTAGAGTTTCCCATTTACATCCTACCAAGCCACCTCTGTCTCTTCACAGCATACCAGCAGGATGGAAGGCAGAGGTGAGGTGCCTTCCTATCTGTTTAAGGGAGCCCTCCCCCTTTTTACTCCACAGCTCAAAAGCTAGTGCATATATTAGCACTGGGAAGGCACCAAAACCCTTTTACACAGTTGCAAGAGATTCGCCTGAAAGCTGTGAAAGGTCCAGGTGTAGGATAATCCTCTCCTCTTCCCGCTGAAGCTGTTCCCTTCTGAATTACCGTACTCACTAGTCTGGAGCACTGGTGCACGTTCAGCAGAGTGAGGAGAAGATCTGGTCCTCAACCTCTGCATTAATTAATGTTTCCTGGCGGAAGGGAAGGGGGTGTCTCCACTGCCTGCTCTTCCTTTTCCAGCAATACCACTGGTAACCACAGCCACCTTAGGCGGGTAAATACCCAAAGGAAGCTGGTGTTATGTGATGGAATCACAATAAATGACGTAAGATCCCAGGGAACACTTGGCAGGGTGATGAGAACTTTCATCATCACTGAAATTCTCTCTTGGAGAAATGGAAACATAATCTAGGAAACTGCTGGAGAAAGAGTCCTGTGACCTGACACTTTCAACAGGTGTTTCCAAACCCACTTTATGTGGCCTGTGTGGGCCTCGCTCCCGCCATGTGACTGCGCTGCCTCTGGAATGTGCTTTCACCCTATGCTGCACTGCTGATTTCAGCTGGTAACAAAACACAGGGGGATCTAATATGAATGTCCAGCATAGAAGGGAAAACACAAAGCCATGTTAAGCTATTAACTCATGAAAACAACTGTGGCAAATAATAATGAGCTGAGTCATGATTTTAACATAGGTTTTTATTTTCCAGGACTGCCTGTTATAGTCTAGCACTTTCCCCAAACAGGGATAATTTATCACTGTTTAGAATTTTTAGATAATTTATCCCTTGTTAAGATTGGTTAAGATTAAGAAATTATCCCTTGGTTAAGATTATATAAAGAAGACCCATGTAAAGAGCATGACTTACAACTGACTGCTTCCAAGAACATCTCCTTGTGTAAATTAGAAAAAAAAAACTGTCTTGTACTAAAATGCAGAAAGCAGCAGCTGTTTGCCAATGGGAAGATGCAAAGAGGCGCTCATTGGTGACGGCCCAGCTTTTCTGTGTCCTGGACAAAAACACATGCAGCCCTGCACTCCTCTGCCAACGTACCCATCTCTGCCGCTGCGGCTGCACCATCCACAGCTTCTCCTGTTTCTTCTTCTTTTGTCTCAGGCCCTTCACTTACTATCTCACAGAGCAGCTCAGTTTCCACCTGTTCTCCCGTCTCACCTGGGAACAGTAACCATGGAAATCAAATTAGGATCCACTGAGAAAGGCACCGGGTGCTCCTGCTCCTTTCTGCAAAACTGATTCTGCTTTGCCAACCCGCCATTGCCCTTTGTAAAATTATCAGCTGAATGAATCATTTTCCATCATCCATGTAAGCAAGCTTCACGTCCATAACAGATTCTCCCAACACTTTTACAAAAGGCCCTTGACACTCTATTCAGTACACATCACAAGCACTATTTCTGTTCAAATTATTTTTCTTGGGTAATCAGTGTTATTCTACATGTGTTTTCATCCAAAAAAAAAAGGAACAGAGCAGAAATAGAAAACATGATAACATGCCATTCTCGTTGAAGTTACACTTCCCCTAGGAAGCTGCTCCCTAATTAATCCTCTCTCACAGAGCTACTGAGGTGGTAAGGGGAGCAAAACAAGTGCTGTGTATCCTGAACACCACCACGCGGAAAGGGAAGGCCCCGTCTTCATCACACCCCTCACAGAGAGAAAATCTGCACAAGAGCTCGTGGGATGTTATTCCAAACTTGGAACAAACAACAGCAAAACTGCACAGAGTTTTTCCAAAAGCCTTGTTTTTGAAAGTAAGTGGTGTGCATTGCTTTGTGATTCATATCGTGTTCTTCAGGTAAACAATCAATTTTAAACATGTTTTCATGGGTTAATAAAATTGAGATTGTCCGATGGGTAAGACTGCATGTTTTAGGTATGAGCATCCAGTCCTTTACTGCTTACACAAACAAGACTCGACTCCAAATGATAGATCTCCATTTTATGTAGAAGAGATCTCCAAATTCTTTTGAAAGGAAACACATGGGAGGACAAGGCAATGCCCGCAGCTCAACTACTGCGATTCACACAGTTAGATTTACACAGCTGGGTCACAGATGTGCACAGTAAAGCACACGGCAAAGTGACAGCTCATGAACGGGCCCTGGGCTTCACACAGGTTATTCCTTCTGCTGTGCTTTGCACTCCTTCGAGGTGAACGTGCAGGGAGGAAAGCTGCTGGTAGCACGTTTCCCCACAGGGCACACACTTCCCGTGGGCCTCACCTGCTTATTGCTCTAACAATGCTTCCTAGGAAGCATCCGATTCCTCACCGAGCTGCTTTGTGCTGCTTAGGTGACTGACATCCTAGATGTAAGTGCTCACCTTTGGCATGTGGGACAGCTGGGAGGTAGGTCTTCCAGGCGCTGCCCCCAAGAAAAGCACCGTTTCTGGCAAGGAGCCCATCTCTCCCGAACCGCTGACCTGGAAGCACCCCGTCCCCACTGTGCAACACTGCCAGGTGGAGCTACCTGCTGTCTCGGTATCTGTCCTTCACTCAGGCTTCCTCCCTAGCTAGCTGATCTCCGAGCTACTCATCATCAGCCCCATCTACTCCCATGGCCATCTCTATCCTGCATGTTCAGTAGCCAGCCCACTAAGACTGACTAAATGCCAAGGATGCATCTAGAAGCTGCTCTTTCTTCTCCTGTTAGACACCCACTCTGCACCATCATCAGGCACGGGGACAGCTGCTTTATCGTTAATATATGTAACTAAGTAATAGAGCCTATGATCTCTGAAAATATTAAGCAATGTCTCTGAACTACACAGAAACACAACATTTAAATGAGGGACATGGTAGAGCATTTTATCTGCCAAGAACATAGAATATGAAGTGAAGTAGCCGAGATAAGGGCTGGAAATGCTGAATTAATTTATTACAGCTTAGCCTTGTGAGCCTGAGGCTTTCCCAACCATGTTTTTCTGCGCTCTGCATTGTACAGACTCTGCAGACCAAATTCCGACTCCAGAAGCTCACGCGAATCGCTCACTAAAGTCAAAGAGACACCCACACAAGCCTCTGGAAGAATAATTTGTTCTCCTAAATTTACCAAAGCACCAATATTACCCTCAATGAGTTGTTCCCCTTCGGCAGCATGTGCTTTCTTGACGATTTCTACTGCAGAGCTGTCATCGCCCTCCACGAGCTCCCTGCTCTCCTCTGGTGCCGGTGCCGGTGCCGCAGGGTCTTCTCCCGGCTCTGGAGGCGAAGGGCCGGCGCTCTCCTCCTGCCACGCGGACGGCAGCAGCGCCGCGCTCTCCTCCGACCCCACGGGCGGCGGCTCGGTGCCCTCCGGCTCCTGCCTTTGGGTGACGGGGTCAATCTTTTCCTCCAGTGCGGGAATGAGAAGGGCCTCCTCTCCTGGGAGATGCTCTCCCGCTCTGGTCCCCTCAGATGCGAGACTCACGCCTTCCGCCGGCTCCAGCTTCGTTTGGTCGGGTATGGTTTCATACTCATCTGCAGCTGGAGTATTTTCACCCGAGGATGCTTTTATTCATTGTAGAGTATGAAATGAAAAAAAGAGGAAACACAGATAATTGGTGAGAATGGGCATTTCAACTAGGTTGGAAGTAGACTCCCAGGGGATTGGCACAAGTCTACCTGTCAGGCAGCTCCTGGCTGCAGACATTACTGCATTCCTTAAGGACCCAAAATGTGAAGAGGTTTTACTCGCTGCATGATGCTATTCAAGGAAACAACTTTTTCCCTGGGGAAAACCAAGCATAAAATCAATTTGCTAAGCTTCCCTGGGCTGCTTGTGGGGAACCTCTGTTGGTGCCTACAGACAGATTGCTGTCTTAGTGCTTTTGTTAAAGGGAAAAATAGTGGAGAGAACTTCCTCATACCAGAGCACAAGTGTGCTTGGCACATGCAGCTACATGCTACCTGCAACCAAGGGACATAGTAATTAAAGCAAAATTGCTGAGGCTGACTTTGCTATTCTGCCCATTAGTCATTATCCTATTACTGTTGCCGACTTCAGAAGAGCCTTGGGGATTTGATTTTTCTTTTTTCTTTTCTTTTCTTTTTTTTTTTAAGTCCAAATCTTCATTGGTTCCACTTCTTAAAATAAAAAAAGGTTTGTATTTTCAAGGTTAAACTATCACACATAACATACTTTTTTTTTCTAATTAATCAGTACCAGAAATCCTGCACCAATCCATTCTTCTGATTCTTTCATAAATGGTCAAATTACTGGCTAAGCAAAGAAATGGGTCTTTTCAGGGAGTTAAATTTAAGGCTAAAAACAATGACAAGATTCCTCTGACAGGTATCTGCTTGTTGGAAGACTCAAAGGGGGCTATGGATACCTATCAGACTGATTTAATAACTTCCTGCCCAAATGGTGTTCAGAAATAGCTGGTACTTCATCTTCTCTCAAGAAGCACAGCCGTGGTGGGCAGGTGCCGCGGGGGGCAGCTCTTCCCAGGCTGGTTCTTCCACCTGCTCAGAAGGCAGCTCTTCCTTCACAGCCCCTCCAGGACAGGCGACTCGAGACATCCCTTCCAGACGCCTCAGCGTGGGGATTCAGCTGAATGCAGCAGTCAGAAGGGAGCTTGAAGGCACTTAGAGGTGCCTGTGCTCCCAGTCCTCAGTTACCCACAAGTTAATGAACTTGTTAGTTAATGAACTGGGTGTTAGCTGGGTGTCAGCAAAGCTAACAGGCACAGGGCAAAGCTTCGAGTTTCCAGTACATTTGTTGAAAATATTGTTAGAGTATTGCTATTAGCTGTTATTTATGTGTTATTCATTATTATCATGTTCTGCTTACAACATTGCATTGAGATTGTGCCTGTTAGAGCACCCCATGAACGTGACCAAATAGCAGTATCTGCCAGATTAACTTTTTTTAAGTTTCCCACCTATTCATGTTCTAAAAATAGAAATTGTAAAAAAAAATAGTGGGTATGGCTTGAAAAATAATGAGAGATATAGGTCTTAAAGACATAAGGAACAAGCACATTAAATATTTGTTTGCATAGAACGGGTTTGTTGCTATGCAGGGATACAGTTTAGAAAAATGTGGGCAAGATGAGCTGTGCGAGCCAGGTCAGAGAGGGCCCGTGCTTCTGTGACCTGTCCCAGCTCTTTATATCCATTTACCCATTTATCTGAGTTGTGCAGTTTATTGACACCCTCTGCTGAACTTATCTGTGTTTGTTTAAACCCACTAGTAGAAGTTTCAGTAAGTGACATAACTCATTATCACGAGAAGCAGGAAATTACATTTCTGTATTTACCTTCTCAAGGCCTCTATCACACCCCATCTTCCAGGCACTTTCCTAACCTGAAATCCAAACTGAAATCACTTTCTGAAAATAGATACCCAATCAAAACAACATCAAATAAGTCTTTAACTTGGTAGTAAACTGTGCATAGTGTTTTCATGGGATAATATCTCCACAGGCAAAGTTCCTGGAGATTATGGGTTTTTGCTCATATTTTCCAAAGGGATCAGTGACTTCACACGTCACCTTGGGGCGCTCAACTCTGGATAGTTTCTAAGGCTGGGTAGCAACACTCTGTGGAAATCACACATCTTGAAGAAGCCTCACAAGGCTTGATCTTTTCTCATTTTATTTTATTAAACTTCAATATGGTTCTAACACCTTCTCCTTGCTTTATGCCTGGTGGACAAGGGGCATTTTATACCTTAAACATAAATGAGCGAGCCACGAAAGCTAGCATGCTAGCAATTTTTATATAAATTGGATTATAAAATGCTGTTATGCAATGCGAGATCCATGCTGCTGCAAACCTCGAAGGCATTCCTGTGCTCTCATTTAAAATACAAAGAATTCTCTAATACAGAACAAATAAATCTGCCTGGCAATCTGTTCAATATCTTTATCCCTAGGAAGAAAGAACATCATGGGGCCATCAACATTCTTAGGATGCCTTTTAGTTATGTTTTATTTTTAAGTTTCTAGTATTGATTTTCCCTGACATAGACAATTCCTGCTGATGAAACAGTAAAAAGCAGAGTGAATTGGCATGGGTCATACCCACAATAGTTCTTCCTCTGCCAGTAATCGCCTTTTTTTTCCCATTAGCACCTTTAAATAAATGTTTCTGAAAGTAACCTTTTCTAATAAACTAAATAACAAAATAGAAAACATACCTGCCTGGCAATATTCCCAACGATGTATGTTATTACAGCTCTGATAACAAAACGAACTTTTCTCATTCTCATTCTCATACATTCTCATGGCATTAGTTTAAATATTCAGTCTGTTTCATGACCTGCTCTAACATCAGCAGGTCTCCAACCAGGATTCCTAAAACACTCAGACTCAGTAACTCGCGTTGCCTATCGGAGCCCTTCAGTGTTCTTGTGCAGAGCGTTAATGTCTTTCAGCTAGAGGATGAGGAAGCAGAGGAATTAGGTGAGCAAGACAGCAGGAAAAATAGCGACATTTCTGTCAATGTTTTCAGCAGGGCTCTCCCCCGGCAGCAGAGAGCCAGCTCTGTAGCGTCACACTGAGCATTATAAAAACACCCCCTACACCCACAACCGTCTCTGCAATCACAACAAACCCTAACCCTGAGAGACTGCAAATGAAAATAAATCCATACTGGAAACTCAGATTCCACAGCCCAAACAACAGCAGTATCAGAACAAAACTTAGAACTAAAGAATACAGGAAAGAAATTCATTGCAATGAAATAAATGAATTTTTCTTCACACTGGGCGGGGGAGCAACATCTACAAGCACCACATTTGGGCTCCCACAGAGAAGATTTCCAAACTTCCCTTGGAACAAAGACCCAAATGCAAAAAAAAAAAAAAAAAGAGAGAGAGATACTAAATATGAAAATGAAATCTTATTCATCATGTGGCTGAGCAGCAGGGATATTCCTAGGGAACAGGGTAAAACACCTTGCTCCCCAAGTCAACCCGCAGCAACCTGAGCCGCCTCGAGGTCACCGGAATCGCTGCTGCTTTCAACGCGGCTACGCTTGGTGTGCAAAGCTAAGGAGAAAGGGAAGGAAAAGGGGAGATCCGCAGGGTCAGGCCTGACCAGATGGTGAGTATTTTAGAGAGAGAGAGAAAAAAAAAAATCATTGAATCGACAAGGTGTTATGCAGAAGCAAGACCTGGCTTTACATGAGAGAGAAACATAAGGATGAGAATTAAAGCGGCAAAAAGCAGCTCCAGTTTAGTGAAATAGCACTAGTGAACGGCAACAACCACAGCAGTAACAGCAGCAACGCCGGCTCC
>JAWLRI010000031.1:3704959-3765053 GCA_034781795.1 Crypturellus tataupa
GCCCACGCGCGGGTGCGGGCCCGGTGCAGCGCGCGCCGCGGCCCGAGGTCGCCTTTCCTGCCGTTCTCTGTGCCCGCCGCACGGCTAGAGCAGCCCCGGCAGGTGCGGCTGTCCGGTGGGGCGCTCCGTGTGAGCGTGGGGCCTGCCCTGACAGGCAGCCCGCCCTCCGCAGCGCCCGCTCGCACTGCAGGCACCGGCGGCCTGTGGCGACAGGCGCGGCGCACCCGGTGCCGGGATGTGGCCCCGGTTTCCCAGGTGGAAGGAGCACTTGCTTTGGTTTGGCTGTATGGGCTTTGCCAAAGATCGATCATAAGCACCGGGGCACGGCTGAGTAATTCAGACAGCCTTGGTAAAGTGCTAAGGAGGTTTTTATTTATTAGGTATTTTTAAAGTACATGGGTAAAGGCTGATTTGATCATATTGGATAGAGTGGTTTCGGTTTAAGCATGGTGTTCCATGCTTAAGGAACATGTCCACATAGTGTTGTGTTAATCATGTAGTGTGCTGGCTATCTTACTGGGCACTGCAGATGATACAGAAATAATGGAAAGAAGGCTGTATTTGCAATTTTTGCATGCTCTTATGTTCTGTGCTGTCTTGCAAAAGGCAAGCGTGTATGCAGTAATGCTTTTCTGTCTCCTTTAGAAAAAGTCGCTAGAGTCCATAAACTCCAGGCTTCAACTGGTTATGAAAAGTGGTAAATATGTGCTGGGGTACAAACAGACTCTGAAAATGATCCGTCAGGGCAAAGCCAAGTTGGTCATCCTAGCCAACAACTGTCCTGCTCTAAGGTAGGTAACTAACACAGTAATTCCCCTTAAGTCTAGGGCAGATCTTTGGCACAAACGTGGCTCGTACTTCATGCTGCTTTCTGTAGTCAAGTGTTAATGCAAAACACTGGTGTATTTCAGTCTGCTCTGAAGTAAAAGCGGGGAGAGAGAGAGAGAGAGAGGAAAAAAACCTACAACTTTGCATACATTAAAATGCCATCTGTTTTCCAGTTTCACGTACTGCAAAGACTTTACATTAGAGAAGATATATTTTGATGCTCTGGTAACATTAATTGAAAGAGTAATAGCACGGCATTATTTTTTTTCTGCCAAAGGAGTATATTGGAAAAATAAGGTTACAGTTAGAGCTAGAGTAAGTGATGCTGATTTCATGTTTAAAGGTTATGAAGTTGACTGACACACTGTCTAAAATAAATTCTAAATTTAAGTTCCTGATCAGTGAAATTGGCTTTATTATTTATCTATCTATTTTTTTATTTAGGTCAGTTAAATCTTTCAGTCCAGTCTGCTTATGTGTTCTGTCTTGTAGTTTCGGGTCCTTTTGTCATGAAAGACTATTGACAGATGCAAGAAGCTGACAGATAATGTAGATGCCAGGGAAAGGGCAGCATTGTTATGGTGTTAAAGTTCTTATGAATCTGGAAAGAGCTCATGGAACAATGCTGACTACTGGAATTTCCTGGTGGAAATCAACAGAGTCACAGGTTGACATTTAAAAAAAAAAATGATCTCACAGGCAGAGGCAGCCAAATCCATTCAGCATCTTACCATGTCTCAGCATTAATAGTGGTTGTAGTTGATGCAGCTGGCATAAGTCTTGACTACTTTTTAGAAGTTTGAAAATCTTGAAAACACAAATGAATGTTTATGTATAGGAACAACTTAACAGGGTTACAAGTGAGCAGTGGGCTTCCGGCTGCACATCTTCAGCACACTTCTGGGTAAGGTTTCAGAGCTGAGATACGATTTTTGCCTGGCCATAACTAAGGTGTGTTGTGTGCTTTTCTTTTTTTTTTTTTTTTTTTTCTTCTTTGTTTTTTTTGTTTTTAAATTCTATTCTTTTCTGAAGTGGAGGGAAAAATACCCGGACTTAAGCATGGCTGAGTTAAATACCCTGACTGTACTAAGACCAATCAGAATTGCTCTCCAGTACTTTAATACCTGTCCTTTGAATTTCAGAAAATCAGAGATCGAGTACTATGCTATGCTCGCAAAGACTGGCGTCCATCACTACAGTGGCAACAACATCGAACTGGGTACAGCGTGTGGAAAGTACTACAGAGTGTGCACGCTGGCCATCATTGACCCTGGTACGTGTCCCTGGCCCTGTGCTCGCTGGCTCCTTCACTCACCTGCCAGCAGCACTGAGGTAGCGAGAATATTTTATACTGTAAAGCTGCTTTGTGGCTGGGAGGAAGCTTTTCAGTATGTGTTGTTGAGACAGGCTGCCAGAAAACCAACTTCTGAGGTGGTTTCTGCATCAGCTTCTTTTGACCTTTAAGACGGATGGTCACTATAATTCACTAGGTTTTCCTGACTTTCCAGAATGACATGTAGGAAAATAAGCTATATATATAAGCAGATAGTTATTTAGCTACAGGGTAGGAGGTTGTTGAATATGTTTTATTTTAAAATACTAAATCTGTGCATAGCTACTGTAGGCTGGTAGCAGCCTTTGTCCCAGACAGTTGCTTCAGTTCTGTGTGTAAACTGTAAATAGGGTGACTTAAACTTCCACAGTGAAGTCCAAAAACTTCTAAAAGAAGAATGAAATACTTCATTCTTGTTTGTTGACCAAAAGTTCACTGTGATTAGTTTATGTTAAAAAAGACTTATTTAGCTTTTTTTTTTTGTATTGAAATACTAGCTGTAAACTTTATTTTGAAAATGTTATCTATCTTCCTGACTTTTTGACTGTCATATTAGGATCTTTATGTTAAGCTATTTGTAAGCTAAGGAGCTTCAATGAAATCTTAAATCTCCATGCGAATATTCTCGCTGTCCTGATATCTTGGTGATCAGGGGAGGCTAGACATTCGCTATATTAAAGCTAAGTATTGTGTCCGCCAGGACTAGATTGCTGTTCTAGTGCTGGCTTTGTAAATGCTAGTGACATGTATATAATTATCCTGAATATATATTAGATTCTGTGCCAATTAGCAAACTGCAGTTACAAGGATTTTTATCAAGCTATCAAAATTCCTTGCTTTGTTTCCAGATAGGTTTCCTTTGCTCTACTTCAAAGCTTTTCCTGTTCGTGTAAATGATTTGTTAATATTGTGGGATTTACTGTTGAAAACAGACCTTGCTGTGGACCCTCTTGTAAGAATATGTTTTTGTTTTACAGGTGATTCTGACATCATTAGAAGCATGCCAGAACAAACCAGTGAGAAATAAATGCTGTAAAGGTGTTTTCTACAATAAAACTGGTTCAAGGTCCATTTTAAGAAAATTTTGTATTGTATTATATCTTTCTTTGCTGGTTTTAGGGAACAAACTATATAAAATGAAGATTCATTATTGCTGCCGTGTTTCCTCTTCTGTTAGAAATACCTTCACAGAACGAAGCTTGCCTCATGCTTTCTCAGGAAGCTGTGCATCTCAAAGAATAGTGAAGTAAGGGTTTTTCACGGTAAGTATGGTATCAGATACCAACAGGGCTTAGATTTTGGGTTTGCAGTGTTAACAAAAAATAAGCTCTTAAAGCGGTCAGTTAAAATATGAATAAATTCACAATGTTAAAGGAGCAAATTTGTGATTTGGTGTTGGAGGGAAATCCAAGCTTGTGTTAAAAACTGTTGAAACTATCTTTATAAAGCTGGTCATATAGTACTAGTAGAAATGGCAAAAATGGCAAATAGTGTAGCTCTCGGGTATGGTGTATACTATCAGTAAGATGAAGTTAACTTTTCAAAGGTGATTGCATTGAATCCCTTTTTCAGTTGAAGATGACATGTTAAAAATGGATACTGGACTACTGGTGAAGGCATTGGTGTTCCCTGGATTTGGACAAGTTATTTTGCAGAATCTCAGACATATTTCTTAAATGTGATGTCAGTGCTTGCTGATATGGGATTACCAAGCAAACCTCTGTGTGTATCAGCATCCCCAGAGAATTTGCATTCTGCTTGCCAAAGAATGTTAAACCACAAAATACCTTTTAAAGGCAGCTGTTAGTAACCTATGGAGAGTTGAATCTGTTGTAATAAGTAGTTATCTTCTATGAGATAACTTTATCTGGCCTCTGCTGCAGCTCTTCTTTCCAATATAAAATAGGTGAAGTTGTGAATTTCCAATTAGAGACAGACAAATCTACTAATGTGCATCAAAACAAGGAATTGCTGGTATCTCTAGCTGTTAAAGCCCAGATTTGCATCAGTCCTGGAAAGACTAGAAGTAAAGCTAGCAGAAAAATGCAGTCCTTTCCAGGTAAAAGGAGAGAAACTTCAAGACCTTCAGTCTGTAAGAGTGTCTGGAAGTAATTCGCTGTTTTCAAGGCTCAGTTTTTGACTAGTTAAGTGAGCTGCAGATGGCATTGCCAACACAAAGGCTTCCTAAATAAAATGCTGCTTGTGTTCAGGAGAGTTCAAGGATTCCTGAAGCTGACCGAAGTGTGGAAGAGTAGGGAGAAGTAAACCAGTCTGGATGTGGCAAGAGAAGGGGTACTTGGACCTGCAGGTCGTGATACTGTAATAATCCCATAAGGCTTTTCACTTCCCTGGTTTACTTTTGTCATGTATGAACATGTGTTTTCTCTTGCAAATGACTTCATTGATATACACTTCATGGAAAGGATGTATGAAAAGCCTAATTTTGAATTAGGTGCCACACTTGTTCTGTAACTCTATGTGTGTGTGTGTATGTGTACTGCGAGGGTGATGGAGCCCTGGAACAGGCTGCCCAGAGAGGCTGTGGAGTCTCCTTCTCTGGAGATCTTCAAACCTGCCTGGATGCCACCCTGTGCTCTAGGTGTTCCTGCTGGAGCAGGGGAGTTGGACTAGCTGATCTCTAGACGTCCCTTCCAATCTCAATCAGTCTGGGATTCTGGGATCTCCACGCAGATAGGGTGCTTGAAATAGGGGGAGAAAATGCAGGAGGGATGTCCAGAACAAAATAGAAAATAACATTCATACCCTAAAAATGCTTCAAAGCATGGAGGTTTCACTTCAAAAAATAACAGCATTTTATTATTTTGCATAGCTTATTTCAGCTGTTTAGTTCTACTTAATTAGAACTTTTGCTAGGTACTAAATTGTTTATACATATAAATTTTTTCCAACACTTCTTACCTGCAATCAATGCAAGACAGTACATGTCATATATAAATGTGAGGGTCCAAAATGTTCAGACACAAGAATTTGTTAATTACTTTGAGCTGTTGTAACAAAATAGCTCTTACAACTTTGTATAAATATACAGTATAGTATATACTTTAAATTTTCATCGATATCTTAGTCTGTTTTCCAAGTCTTCCATTCTCTTCGTCATTTCTTCCAGTAAACAAAAGTTAAGGAAAGAGGTGTCAAAAATAATTTTTAGAAAAGCAATCTGTCAGATGCCCACTAACAATTTTCCTCCCACTCAGAATTTGAAGACGTAATATTTCTAGACTCTATACTACAATATTTTTTTCCAGTTTTAGCTTTTTTTTTTTTTTTCCCCAGAAGCATGTCAAGGAACCATATCCTATACTATTCCAACTTCTTGCATTTTTCTATCCCTGTCTGAATTGCTGCATGATGCTAGACAGTTGCTTGAGAAGTTACTCATGGCTAAGAGTTTGCAGTTCAGAAATTTGGTCCTATTTTTCCTTTTTCATACCTCTCCCTCTCTGACTTCCAGTTGTTTAATACCCTTATTTTTTGCTCTACTTTATTCAGTTCAGCTGGGAAGGCTGAAGCCAGTAGTGCCTCCCAGCAGGGGTTTAGGGCTGCTGCTTTTTGGAAAGGAAAATTGTTGGCTGCTTTCCTCAGTTTTAAGGGGAAGATAAATGTTTATTGTAGTTAATTGTGCGGAAGCTGTCACCATCACCTTCAGAACTATCTAAGCTCAGAGTGGGTGATAAAATCTTGTGTAGCTCCATGACTGTAGCAGGGAGGCTGCCAGTCTCATCATCCTGGCCCACGGTGCTGCAGTCGGGTGTTCTGGTGTTTTTGTTTTTACAAAGAGCATTTGGGTGCTCCAAAGCAGTGGTGCCTGGACGGCGAGATGTGGAATAGAGCGCAAGGAGCCCTGGGGGACGCCAGGACCAGCTCTGCTGAAAGGAGGCAGCTGCAGCCCTACGAGGCTGTGGGCAGCAAGCACTCCTTCTCAACAGGACTCCTGCCCACGTGTGGTGCTTAGGCCTGCTGTGGGAGGAGGAGGTACCTGTTCCCTTTACCCTCAGAGCCACTGGAATGCTGCAAAGCTGGAGCTGGCAGAGCCTGAGCAGAAGCTGAGACCTGACAATAAAGGACCTCCGATAATGAGGCTGCTCTTGAAGGACTGAGTTGCTGTATCCTCTGCTCAGTCCTTTTTCTAAAGGAATTTGTAGCCCTGTTTTGAACATCATAAGGTGTTACATAGTGAAAAAGGGAGAGCGCCTCATTTTATGTGCACATCTAATAGCACTCATGTCCTTAAATGGGTGTTAGCTAGTTCCAGGCCAACATATATATGTATTGTGCTGACCTTACAATGATGCTGCATTTTAAGAGCTGTAAGCTTTTTGTGCTTTTTTCTTTCCCCTTCCTTTGCCACTGCTTCTTGATTTTTCCTGGCTCTTAAAGATTCCTGCCACATCGTCCTTACACTTCTTTCCTATATATTCAGTAAATGTATCTTTTCTGAGTTATGTTAACTTTCACTTGCTGCTCTTCTGACCTGTTCATCTGAAGTGCTTTTCCTGTGGGGACAGATATTCATTAGATATTCCCCTCAGCATACCTCGAGCTTGTCACAGGAAGGGGTTTACCTGCATAGGCTTATAGTGGTAAAACCTTTTTGCCTGTACACCTGCTCTGGGACAAAGCATGTACTTGGAATTCTAATGCACTAGTTAGATGTCATGTTGCAGGCAAAACTGCAGAGGGCTCTGCTAGCCTGGCTGTGTGCTACCACCACCGTCTTGCCTAGAGAGCATCTGAGTTACTTAAATCACAGTGCTCTTCTGTGCAGAAAGTTAGCCCCTGTTGATCTTATGTGCAATTTTTACCAAGACTTAAATAGAAGATATGAGCTGAAGAAGATACGCAGCTTTTGTGAAGAAAATATGGAGGAATTTGTTGCATACTTCATAGTGCAAAATACTATAAAAATTTGAATTGCCAATTTACTATTTTTTTTTCTTGAAACATCTGGTGGAAGTTACAGGTATTTTTACAGGTTATGGTTACAGGTCAGTACTTCTGCACTGACTGCACTGACTCCTTTAAACCCACATTCCCTTTCTTCAGAAAAGCCCAGCACTTGAGCCTTTTACTCTACCAATTTGTTTCTGTAAAGTCACTCAGATCCCGTATCCTCTGAATGCGCTATTAATTTGGGACACTGTATCTGGTGCTGTGCCTAGCAGTTCAGGAGAGAAGAACCTCCAGTATTCTGATGTTGTGGTTTTCTGTGGATGGGAAGTGCTGTCTGGATACTATCTCAAGAAGTAAAACAACCAAAGCAAAGAATATCAGGCTTGAATTCTTACAAGTTGTTTCTTTGCCATGGCTGAAGGTGTTTGCTGTTATGGTTTATTCAAAATTTAGATCCTTCCTAATATTTTTGTCCCTTCTCTGAAGGAGAGGTGGATTTCACGTCTGCCAGTTTTAACATGACTAAGTAGTTCAGTGCTTCATCAAAGCAGACATGGAGGCACCTTAGGCTTGATGAGTTAGGTTAATCATTCCTCTTAGCCTGTCCCTGTTTACAAGAAACAGTTAGTCTGAAAGGATATATCGCTGGGTGAGTTTCTTTACTTCTGTGGTTGCATAGTTCTGGAATGTCACAAGGTTTTCACATTTGCATTGGTCTTTATCTTTTGCAGCTTTTGCTGAAAAACAGAAACAATCAAGCATACACTTAAAATACTGAATAAAACCAAAATGCTGGGGGAGGGAATGACAAGATTGTTTAAATGCAGAAGGGGTTTAGTACAGCTTTCTGTTCTTAAAACAAGTCAACATCCAAAGGAGTGCTATGGGAAACACATTGGAAATACTGGAAAATAGTACGCAACACTTTGTAGTCTATATTCAAAGAGCAGTCTGGATTATCTAAAGAAAGATAATCTGATTACCTGTTATTGTTGAGTAAGTGAGAATGTCTTCAAAAAGATACTTATGGTGTACTGCAAAATTGGGACAGGCAAGGACATCTATGATGGCTACTGTGTCTGAGTCAGGTCCTGTAGGAAACCCCCAAAAGACCTAAAAGTCAAAGCTACTTCACTTACGATTATGCAGTATTTTTTCCACTGTCATGCACTGAGTCTCCTTAATGAGTGCATAATCTCACCGGTTGCAGTGAGGATTGTTCATGGAGAGGACTAGTGCAAAAGAGGTGAAGCAACCGAGCTGTTAAATTGCATACACGATGAACACAGCCCAAGCTGTGAGTTGCAGAACTGGTAGGGAGTTGTGAAGGTTTCTGTCAGTCACTTTAGTGTTGATGAAACAGCAGTGATTGAAAGCTGAACATGCTTTGAAGCAGAGTGCTGCAATGCAATCCATTTGGGAGGTGTAAAAATGGAGCATGCAGCCATGCGTTCAGTATAGCAGCTCTCAGGTTTCTCTGGGTAAAGCAACTCGCTGAGCTCACTTGCAATGGAAAGGAGAAGGTTTTCTGGCTAGGAGAGGGACACAGACCTCCCTAGGGTTGTCTGCAGAAGGAAGAGGCATCTTAGCAAGATGCTGTGGGAGAGCTAACCTGAAGGCTCCGGATCAGGCTTACGATGCGTCCCAGATGGCGGCTCTGGCCGGTGAGCTGAATCTTGCAAAGCTGGCAGAAAAAATTGCCAAAGGGAATGAAATCAAAAAAGGAGCAATACAAATTATTTAATTCCCTAGAGATGGAGATGTTTCTTACCAGTTACTTTTTCTGTTGGTGCCTCTGTCATAATACATGGGGAATGTCTCATACCTGTGCAGTGTCTGTGGAAACTCCAGGACTCACCTTTCAGCTGAGCTTTGCATAAGAATTTTTCCATAAGATAAATAGCAGTGAAGAAATTTGAAGTTAAGACAACCTACTTTGTATCCTTTAAGTAAAAATGTTGTGTGTTTTACTGTCATCTATCAGTTACCTGGAGTGAACTGATTGAGAAGAAAAACTGTGTACAAAAGGAAGAATTTTCTTATTTGACTTCTGTTTTCTCCTTTCTAATGGAAAATGTTGATCAGAATTGGTGTGTTTAGGTCAGTACAATAGAATTTTTGTAGTGCACTAGAGTTGCAGGCAAAAATACAAGTTTTTCATTCATGAATAAGCCTTTGTATGGTAGCAATTATTTTAGAATCCATGTAAGTGATGGAAACATTTCACATGTAGATGTAATTCCTTGAATGAGTATTCTGCACATTTTTCTAAAGAAACAGCTTTTTTTTTCATATGGAATTTTCTTTTAACAGAATGAACACTTTGCCTTCAACTAACTGTGAAGCTCTTAAGGGTTCAGATGAGCTAAAGCACATACATTTAACAGCTGCCCATCCTGATCGATGGTGCTAGAAGCAGAAGGGCCAGTGGCGCGAGGTGCTGGGTGGCCCTGGAGTATCCACAGGAAAGCGGCTGGGCCGGTCCAAGCTCACAGGTGTGAGGAGGAGCAGGACAGCTGGGAGTGCAGCTCAGAAACTGCCACAACGGGGCAGGATTTAGTTATTTTTCATGTGGCAGGTAATACATAAAAAGGAAAATTGTGGCAGCTAAAAACCCCTGTGGGTACCTGTAAAAATGTATTACCACCACTGAGCTCAGCAGATTGCTAATGAGTGAGAATTATTACACCAGTTGCCAGATAATTTGGGCTCTGGAATCTCCCCAGCTCCTAAAATGACACGCTGGCAGCAGCAGATCATCTCTCTAGTAAGGAGGCTAATGAACAGGCTTGGGTTCGTATTACTAGAGTGTTTTGTGTTTCAGAGATGGAGGACTAAGGGGAACACAAGGGATATGCAATCTGTGAAACGTTCTCAGTTTTTTTTTTTTTTTTTTTCTTTTTTTCAGATTTTTCCTATACATCTGCATGACAGAGAAGTACACTGCTCATAAAAGTAGAAGCCTTTTTTTTTTTCATTAAATTCTGAAATTCTAAAGAAAAAAAAAAAAAGAGACATTTAGACCATTCTGTACAATTCTAATGCACACCATTATTCAGTGCCATTTCTCAGAAATGGTGCTGGAGATTTTGCTCCAGGTAGCAGTTTGAAAGTACAAGTAACACTGAGTCCTGGGAGTACGTGAGTGTCCTCTTCCTGCTTGAGCAGGGCTGAGCTCGGCTCATGTTCCCCTTCCCTTTGCAAAGCCTCAAGAGGGAAGGGAACGTTTAGAGAGGGGCTGGCTGAGCTGGAGCAAGGACGCTGCTATCTGGAATAGCGGCTCTGCACTTGTGACACACAGCCTGGAGCTTATGCAGTTTGTGTACCTGGAACTCCTGGTATACTTTGAAACATATTTCATTCACAGAAATGAATTCTGGTGTTTTGTAAGTATGCACAATAGCTCTTGATTGTTCATTCTGTTGTACCTCAGTGTTTTGCCACTTCTCTTGAGCATTTGCTTATTCTCATTAAGACATTAGAAATCACTGTCTATTTTTCACATTCCCAATGAACTAGATCATGCTGCTTTGGCTGGGTGGGGTTTAGAGCAGAGCTGACCTAACTGTAGCAAGAAAGAAAGGGAAAAGGAGGGAATCAATTCTCCTGGGCCCTGAAGTATATATTTTATGCAAATTTTATGAAAACAAAGAAAAATAAATTATGTACCTTTTCTCAGATTCATATTAACGTTATATATTCCTAATACGCTAAAGGGCAGAAATATTACCCTAAGTAATAACTTTTGTCTTGCAGTGTCTGTGACTAATATTATGACAGAGTCACAATGAATAAAACAACTGTTCTTTCAGGCCTGGAAATTATGTGCATTCATTCTTCTTATTCTGCTCAGTGAAAGCAAAATACTGTTACCTTCACAGATCTGGACTCTTAGCTTTTCACTTATCTCCTCCATGGCTGTGAAATCCTCAGCATAGAAAAGATGTGATGGCTCAGAAGCAATTTCCAGCAGTTCTTCCTCAATTGCTTTTCCTATTCCAACAACATAGATAATTATACCTAGATTCAAAAGAAATTGCACATAATTATTACACCAGCAATTTAAAATCCTGTTTTTCTGTGAAGGGAAAATGTGTATTAATCATTTTATATCCAAAGTGAGGGACAGTGCAAGAAGTGCATGTGCTGTGTTCAAACAGTGTTTGAACAGGTTTAATGTGCTCTGGTTATTAACAGTTGTGTAGAAACATGCCTCTCACCTGACTTTTTTTACTTTTTTTTTTTAAAGCAGCTAATACAAAGTAGAGCAACCTTCACTATTCCATTTTTGAGCAGGTAACTGGAAATCTTTGATGAACGTACGATCTGATGCAACAGTTTGATTTACATCAGTTCTGGCTAACAAAGTTTCCAGAACTGCTTTTGTGATTGCAGTATACTAGGAAAAAGTGCAAGAATTCCCTTCATAATATAACAGCTATGTCATAGTGACTGAAGCAGATTGAAGAGCAGAGGCTGACTTTTCATCTGGATGGTTTCGGATAAAGCAGAGGGTGGGCAGGCTTGAGAGCTCTCTATCATCACTGGGTAACAGTGGCTGCACACTTACTAAATTGCAGTTTTAACCCTCTCACTGAAGCGCATATCAGTATTTTCCAAGTCTTTGGCATTTGGTTGAAACATCTCCTTGCTTTCTATTATGTATATGCCTGCCATTGCACTTAACTAGGAATGTCAAACATTTACCAGAGACTGATTCAATTTGATGAATGGGCCAGTCATGCTGAGGTCTGTTACTATTTAAAGACTTGGAGATACCAGTGATAAAACATTCAAGGCCAAATTCATATTCAGCAGTACTGCGTTGCCTACAGTGCAATCACACGGGGGATGGACTTGGCTTGTAGCGTTACAAACACCAGTGAAGGCAGCCCAGAGCCGGGTTCCTTCAGCAAGTAAGCAAGGTTGGCTTCATTCCTTTCCTCCTTCAGTTCTGTAAATTTTCCATCTCTGCTTCCAGATCTTGCTACTTAACCATAAATCTCTGGGTTTGCTTTTAACCTTTTAAAGAACATTTTGTTGCGACAGCGAGCTCATTAGCTCTCTTGCCTCCTATGCTCAACTTTTGCACCCTACCCCTGCTCGCATCCTCTCACCTTCTCCATTTTCTCCCTACAGAGAGATGTCAGTGCTGACCATGGCTATACTAATAATGGATCAAATCACAATAGTTATGCCAAGTCAATTAAAAAAAAAAAAAAAAAGGGCAGGTTCTTCTAAAGTCTGGTTATTTCCCCTGTGCTCCAGGCCATCATCCCAGGTTCTTAATAGAGTTCTCCATAAAACAGAGAATGTTCTGCAAAGAAAAAAGGCTTCTTTATTTTCTTGGAGTATTTTGGAAATTTTTAATCAGCTCAGTTGAAGATTCTGATTTTTAGTACAGCTGTCCTAGAGGATGGATTTCTGCCCCAGAAATATTTTATATTAAAAATCACCAGGTTTCAATTATATTTTGAGATGAGCTATCATTTGGCAAGGCGCACAGAAAGATAGACAGCATTGCTGCTTATTTCTCATATCCTCCTGACCTTGGGATGACATGCCTCAGAGCTAAGGCTTCTGTGAACAGCCAAGACCTGACGGTCTGTGCAGTGGTCGTGTACTACAGCACACCCAGCCTACTATGACAAGCTCTCTCCTGGTTAGCGCGTGCTAGAGCATCTTATTTTTCACAATATTTGCCTTCAGAAGGAATCAAACCCATCTCCGGTTACCGTTTTGCTTTGCTCGAGTAGCCCACTCGGACACTTCATCTTGGGCTCGTCCATCTGTGAACACCACGGAGACACGAGGGACGCCCGCTGAGACGGGCCTGGCTCCTTCTGCTTCCGTGAAGCTCCTCTCGAGCATGTGCTTCAGAGCCAGTCCTGTCATGGAGCCTCTCTCCATGTATTTCATTTGAGATACGGCTTTCTTCATGTCTTTGACTGAGCTGAACTGCCGTAACGTAAACTCTGTGCGGACTTCCGTGGAATACTGAAGCAAACCGACCCGAGCAGCTTTGGGTGAGACCTCAAGTGAATCCAAGACGTCTGAGACAAACTGTTTTACAATTTCAAAATTGTTCTCTCCAAGACTTTTCGATCCATCAATCACAAACACCAGGTCAATGGGGCCTTCAGTGCATCCTGTAAAATAAGCAGCACAATTATTTAGCTAGTGTGAGCCTCCAGTTACAAAGTCTGCAGTATTCCTATCAGAAAAGAGCTCCACAAAGCTGAAAATAGGAGCAAGATAGTCAGGAACTGTATGAACTCAGGGGTGTCAAGAACACCTTGCTTTTGGTTCAGACAACCTCCCCAGCATGATTAAAGATGTTCTGTACAGTCTATATCAAAAGCTAAGAGAATGCCAATGACCACGACTTTTAAAAGTATGGTTGCAGTAGATACTTCATGAGACATATTTGCTTTGTAGAATAACTTAAAACAGGAAGAATTGTGTAAGTGAAGAATACAGCTAGGATATCGAAATAGAGTTGCCAACATCCTTCTGTCAGGGATAGGCCAATATGCTATCTTTGCATTTACGTAGATACCTAGGACTGAAAGACATCTTAGAGGGTGATGTGAATCAGTGGAGCTGCACTTGTACGGCTGAAGGAGCAAAAAGGGAAAGGTGGTAACAGAAATGAGTCACTGAATGTGAGCAGGGTGAAGGCCTAGGAATCGGGTTTAGAACAGCAGGGAAGAGCGACGCAAAAGCCCAACATCTGGGGAGGGCTGGCAGGGGGTTGGACAGCCTGCCCCACAGATCAGGAGGAGGTTCAAGTCTGGGGACAAGGTGCAGACACTGCAGGTGTCTTTTATTTATGCCCTCAAGGGCAGCGAAACTGCTAAAATACCGTATGTAAGTGTTAGGAAGGTGACTGGCTGCCATAACCTGGATCAGAATTGTTTATAAACATTGTTTCATCCATAACTCTCTTGCAATTTTGTTATTAGAAAGCTTGTGCATTGCTGGAAAAAAATTGCTGTTTAACCCATAAAAGTTGGGAATGAATCCAGGAGAGACTGGCAAATTTGGAATACCCATAACTTGGTAAACACACAGGCAAAACTCCAAAGCAGCTGAGAGGCAGCCAGCACCCCGATGAGGTGAGGGTGCCTGGGGAATGAAGAGGGTCCCCCAGTGTGCAGGGAGGCAGGTTCTGGCGGGAGCTGCCTCGGGACAGCGGTGCCTCCGCACAGCGCCACCAGCCGGTTTTGTGCACGGGGCGGACTGCAGAGGTGCACGGCTCTGCTTGAAGCGATTTCACTTAATCAAAACTTATAGTAATTTCTAGGGTGAATTTGCCAACCTGAGGCATGTCAGATTTGAATCCTTATTATTTTTAAAGATTTTTAGTGTCAGCTTGTCTAGACCAAACTCACTTTGATCTCTCCTTATCTGTCATGGATGTATAGTAAGCCTGCTGTAAACACAACACAAGAGATAACTGTGCAGCTGTGTTCAGTATTGTCCTCGATTCCATAGCAAGACCAACGAGATATTTAGAAAGCATCAGGTATGAAGAAAGGTTGTAGGAGCAAAAATTTTTTTTTCCCCACAAGGAAAAGATGGATCTGAAGCATCCCTTACAAGTGTAGAAGAGGATTATCACAAAGATAGCAATAAATCCATTTTTCTCATGTGAATAGAAAAGGTAGCAAATGTCTTCATCTGCTGTTACAATAATTGGCTATTACAAACAAACAAACAAAACCCCAAAAAACCCCACACACAGTAAAGTGAAATCATGAAAACAGATAAGCAGGCTACTTAGCACACCAATATCTTACCTTGACATTAGAAAGTTTTTGAAATAGGTTACTTGAAGCACCTATCAGAAATTATTTATACATATATATATATATGAATATATATATATACACACTGTGATTCTGCCTCAAGCAAGATTGCTCATTAGAGTGATCTAGATCGCTTCTTATGTTGACTGGAACCAGATCGTTTCTTCAGCCCCCTGCAAGGGCTCTGTGTCTCTGCCTCCTCTCACGGAAAACAGCAGTGCTGCTTTGCCGGGGGTGGCAGAATCCCCAAAGGTCTGTGTGTTGTGCTGGGTCTGCCCTTAACTGGAAAGGGCTTTAGCTTTTCTTACCACTAAGTGATTGCAGACCAGATCAATAGATCCTGCACGTGGCTGTCTGATGGGGGTAAAGGTGAGGGTTTGGGACCCCTGGCTACCTCCCAAGAGTGAAAGTTAGCAAAGAGGATCTCCTCATATGAAGTTCTTTCCACATTCCTGTCTGCTTTCACTGCAGAAGTTACTGAAAAGTTTTGTTCCCACAACAGAGCAAGGATAAGGAAGTTGAGTTACGAATCTTTGACTGTTCTGAGACAATAGCTCCATTTAGAACTGCTGCCCAAGAATTTATTTCTACGGATATGTGAGGAAAAAATGTGTCACACCTAGCGAGGTGATGGAAATGCAATGAATATGAATATCAGAACCTGTGTTTTTTTAATTAGGATTGAGATCAGCCATGAGCATGTTATCATTCTTCTAGTAATAAAAAACTCCCCAAGTAAGGCACTAATTTTGTTGAATAATAGATTTTATTGAGTTCCACTAAAAGAAAAAAAAAAAAGAGAAAAGAAAAAGAAAAAAGTGTTTCTTTCCCAAGAATTAATGGTGATGGATGGACTGGAATGGATAAACTGGAAAGTGATCTATATAGGACATGTTAGAAGATAAGTAAATAGACTTAATGATATTTTAAAATGAAGCATAAAAGGATAGAAGCTCCACACTGTAAGAATCTGATTAAAGTCCACATTCCTTGATAACAGGATTTTACTCTAGTCTTTTTCCTGATATTTGGAAAGAATTCTTATTGAACCTCATAATGTAGCAAACCCACTATTCCAATGCATTAGTTTTTGTTTACAACAGCATGAAGTTAAATAGTTCAAGGCATTTTCCATCGCACTCACATATGCTGTGGGATTTCAAATGTGACACCAGTTTTGAAGTGAGGCATTCCAAGGTCAAGTAATTTTAAAAATCAAAGAAATAAATACTTTACAAATAAAATGTACTTACTTTTGCAGGTTTTCTTATCCTCTTTTAGTACATATCCCTCCTGGCATTTACAAATGTATGAATCATCATTATTAACACAAATATGTTCACAGCCATGGGCAACTGATTTGCAGACATCTTTACCTAGGAATAATTGAAGCATTTATGGTGTATTATATTTTAAAAATTTATAAATTCAAGCACAATAGACATGGTATTTGAAGTGCGTATGACAAAGAAATCAAACATCTTTGTTCTTTAATGTAGTGTTGCTAGAGCAGAGAGTCTGACAGATACGCTCAGTTACTTACTACGACATGTTTTTCCATCTTGTCTCAGGACAAAGCCCTCATGGCACTGACAGGTGTAGGAACTGTTAGTACTAACGCACACATGTTCACAGCCATGGTCAATGGATTTACACAGGTCTTTATCTGAGAATTGACGAAAATTTCCTTATTAGATTGTTTCTCAAATACAAAACTGGCACAGACAGCCTTTGAGTCTGTTATCTTGGTTTTTGTGACTGAAAATATATTCCCCATAAAAGTTCAATCATCTACTCACTCCTGCACGTTTTCCTGTCTTGCCTCAAAATAAATCCTTCATGGCACTGGCAAGTGTATGAATCACCAGCTGGAACACAGACATGTTCACAACCATGGTTGAATGTTTTGCAGATATTTTTACCTAGAAATAAAGAAAATGATTGTAACACAGTTGGTTATGAAAACAACTTTCACAAACTGTAAAAATTATAGCAATAATCTTCCACGAAAGATTTTATTTCCATGAAGTTAAATCTATGTTAAAGACACAAATAACATACCTCTGTAGCACAACATTTTTCACTAGGAGATCAGAAAGTAGGAAACATATAGTAAAGATTAAACAACTTACTTCTACAAGTTTTCCCATCTTCCTTCAGTATGAACTCATCATGACACTTGCAGATGTAGGAATCATCAGTATTCACACAAATGTGCTCACAGCCATGGTCAATTGAGTTGCAGACATCTTTATCTGAGAAGAGTGGATAGAATTTGTTAGGTGGGAATTTTAGGGAGTGATAATGTCTTTTATTAACCATCTTGAATTATTGGAAAAAAAGCAGGTGAACATACAGATGTGCAAGCACTCACAGCTTCGGCAACACATAGCAAGTGTCCTATAAAAACACTCTTTTTAACAGATCAGGCTACTCACATCTACATGTCTTCCCATCTTCCCTCAGCGTAAAATCCTCGTGACATCTGCAGATGTAGGAATCATCGGTATTCACACAAATGTGCTCACAGCCATGGTCAACTGAGTTGCAGACATCTTTATCTGAGAAGAGTGGACAGAGTTACTTAGGTGAGGCATTTTAGGGAGTGATGATCTCTTTTATTAACCATCTTGAATAATTAAAAAAAAAAACAGGTGACTGCAAGCACTGACAACTTCACACTTAACAAACCTGGTGTAAAAGCATACTCTTTCTTTAATAGATCAGGTTACTCACATCTACATGTCCTCCCATCTTCCCTTAGTACAAATTCCTCACGACACTTGCAGACGTAGGAATCATCAGTATTAACACAAACTTGTTCACAGCCATGGCTGATTGAATTGCAAACATCTTTGACTGCAAACAAAAGAGTTGGCAGTCAAAACATATCAGCTGAGAGACCTTGATTATATGTGCAGCTAATCAAATTAAGCTCTCCTGCTACTTACTTTTGCAGGTTTTCCCATCTCCTCTCAGCAGGAATCCATCATGGCATTTGCAGATATATGAATCATCAGTATTAACACAAACATGCTCACACCCATGGTTGACTGATTTGCAGAGATCTTTATCTGAGGACAGATGACAGTTCTTGATGCTCAATACATCTCTACACTTGCATGAACAACAGATCAGACGTATGCCAATAAATACCACACTACCTACTTTGGCATGTTTTTCCATCTTCTCTTAGCAGGAAACCCTCCCGACACTTGCAAACAAACGAATCACCAGCATTAACACAGGCGTGTTCGCAGCCATGGCTGACTGACTTGCAAATATCCTTGCCTGAGAATAGATAGATAATATTGAATGTTGTTTGCTAGTTAAATATTTTATTAAGAGCAAAGACAGCAGGGATAATCCCATGAACAAAGAAAGATGGGAGCTGCAAACAGAAGGCAAATTCCTGGTGAGTCAAACAATAGTTTAGCTTATATGGAACATGAGTTCATCACCATGTGAACTGAAGGAACCGCATGGTTTAGATGGCCTCCCACTGACAATAACTCACTTTAGGATCAGTGTGACTAGTCTAAGACATTATGTTAACAGCAGTAATAGAAGGTGAAAGGAGGGAATAATATAGCACAGTCATTAAGCACAAATTCATGGTTATAAAAACAAAATGAAGCAAAAACAGCACTGGACATAAAAGAAGCAAATTCATTAAGACTCTTGGATCAATGCCAAAGATGTATAAAAAATTGAGAATAGGAACTACTCAGTTAAGAGGATAAATAAACTCTAACTGGCATTGCTGAAAATTGACGGTGTGTTTGGTTTGAGTGCAACGTTAAAACCAATTGATCATAACCTATTTAAGGATAGCATAGTACAAAGCTAGATAAAATTAGATAAATTGTAGGAGGAAGTGGAGCTGTATATCACCATCACCTGTTTCTTTATGCCATTTGTCAGTGTATTACATTTTCACAACGTAAAAGGAAGTATTTGCAGTTGCTAATACTTCAACAGTGTGTGCCACTGACTGCCAAGTTTGTACTGGCTCTTGAGCAAAATACCTAATTAAGATATGTAGGGAAGAAAACCTAATATTTTCATAAGAACTTCAGCCTGAGGCAGATTATCTGAAGGTCTCATGTTGATGACTGATTAATAGAAAAGTTCCTAGAAGTACTACAGAGAACAATGTTCTTACTCAACAAGCACTACATTCAAGACATCACAAAGCTAAACTGGACCCCATTCTAACAGATAAAAAAAGAAATGATCATGTAATTTAAAATGAGTATCAGTTAATACACAGCCATACCTCTGACACAGTTATTGCTGACAGACAAAGACAAATCCAAACCAGAAACTTACATGGATATTACTTAAAAAGTAACATAGCTGAAAGCAAGTATGAGCTGAAGCATTTTGAGATGGAAAGAGAATAATTTTTAAAAAGTGAATGATGATTGCAGAATTTAAGGCTATTTTATTAGTTACCCTCCCTAAACCTAATGCTATAATTTAAAAAGTGAAATTGAAAACTATTATAAAAATAAGAACTGAATATAATGAATGATAGAAAGAAAAACACCCACATTATTTACTATAAATTAAAATACTAGGAATTGGAAACACTGACATACCAAGATAAAGGACAAAGGAAATGTATGGCCAGCAATTTTGAGGATAGCACGAGTGAATTATTTTAAGGTATTCTAACAATTAGCAATTAGTAGATAGAGATGGCACAATTGCCAATTTCTGCCAACACAGAAAAGGTCAGAACATTTAGTATATTCAGATCTGAATTTGTGAAATAAACTACTGATCCTACTGAAAGTTACATTAATTGAGCAGCAGGCCACGTAAGACCTACTGAAGACACATTTTAAAATCAGCAATTCCAGGTAACTTGGAGCCAAAAGCTGTAAAACAGTTGGCTTAAGAGTTCTTTGGATGCTTAGTGTAACTCTTCGGAAACTCCTAGAACTCAGGGGAAACACTGAGCAGTTTCCATCTCCAGGCCATGTAAATGTGTGCACGCACACACACACGCGTACTGATGTTGCACCAGTGTTTGAAAAGGACAAATATCATCATAAGCCTGTCAGTTTGACACTGATCTGCATTAAATAATGGTATAGATAATGTGCAACTCGATTTAGACAAAATGAAAGTAAGTAAATTAGTATCAATCAGCTTGAGATGGTGGATAAATGAGATCTTGGAAAACTAAATCAGTGTCTTTTTTAGTTGATTATAAGAGCGATTCATAAAGCTCACGCCATTCATGTAATGAAGACTTCAGTAAGCCATCAGTCTTGGTATTGATTTTTCGTGATGTAAACAGGCTACATTAAATGGATTAACCCTGGGTAGAGAGGTCTTAAGAAGAAAATGTAGATGGGGAATAGTCCCATGGCTTTGATTCTATGAATTTGCCCTGCTCCTCTACTACTTTACATTTTTATTAAGAACACGGAAGAAAGTATAATCAGTGATAAAGCACATATGTTACCCCAATTTTCAGAGGTAAATAAATGAAATAAATAAATAAATAAAAATAGTCACTGATACATGGTGCATGAACTGCTCTGCAAATTGGGTACTGGCAAACCATATGTATTTAAAAATAGGCAAAAGTAAATTTACACGTCTAGAAACAAAGAATGAAGGCTGTACAGCAGGCGGGACACCTGTGTGACTGTCTGTATTACACAGCTTATGGGTCATGGTAGATAACATGAGTAGATGGGTTACATACACCAATGCCATCTTCGTTCATACAAAAAGTGTAAATTCAAATAAGACTGAAAACTAATGGACATTTAGGTGAGCAAGAAAAGACTTATGAAAGGACTGGAAAAAATATAAATAACCTGGAGGAATTTCTTCTGCTTGTTGTTTACGAAGGAACAGGTTAAGAGCTAAGTCACGGTCTACACAAGTAAACACAGAACAACACAGGGCAACGACAACTGCAACCCATCAAAGTAAAAAGCAGCAACATCCAGCGCTCAAGATTAAAGCCAGACATACTCAGTCAAGAAGTGACGTTCACATTTTAAAAACTACATTCTAAACTTAAAATTGGTTAATTTTCTAAAATATATCTTTAGTTCAAGCAATAATTAATTTATAGAAAACTCATGATCTGTAGAGGACTATATTCTGTCCTGAGCACTATGAACCTGTGAATAATTCCCTAGTAAAAAAAAGGGGAAATTAAATTTCCTCTTTCTTAGCTTATGCAGATAAGCTACTTACTTCGGCACGTTTTCCCATCTCGCCTCAGAACAAATCCATCCCGGCATTGGCAAGTGTATGAATCATCATTATTAACACAAAGGTGTTCACAGCCATGACTGATTGATTTGCAGATGTCCTTATCTAGAAGCAATTTAGATATTATTATATTTGACTAAGAGAACATTTAAAGATTAAAAAATCTAAAGATTAGAAGTGTTAAGTTCCTAGTAAAATAAAGAATTTCTCCTTATTTTTGCCTGAGGAAATTACAAATCAGAAGACCTATCTCTAACAGAATGTTTCTTTAGTAGATCTTTAGTTTAGTAGATCTTTAGTAGTTCTTTAGTAGATCTTTAGTTTCTGCAAAATATGCAGAAACATCACATAACTTACTTTTACATGTTTTCTTATCTTCTCTCAGTATGAAACCCTCATAGCACTGGCAAATGTATGAATTATCAGTATTCACACAAACATGCTGACAGCCATGATCAACAGAATTGCAAACATCTTTATCTGGAAAAAAAATAAGAGTGTCAGTGGTTAAAATATGTGTGTGAAAACACACACTATACAGGAAAACTTCTATTAAAGATTAAATATTCTTACTTCTGCATGTTTTTCCATCTTGTCTCAGTGCGTACCCCTCATAACATCGACAAGTGTACGACTCATCAGTATTCACACAAATGTGCTCACAGCCATGGTCAACAGAACTGCAAATATCTTTATCTGAGAACAGTTGAGAGTGTTTGGTTAAAGCACATGTACAAAGCACATATTATACAGGAAAAAATAATTATTGTTATTAGGTCAATTGATGTCATTAGAAAAAAATGACCAACAGCTTAGGCAGCAACTTTTAGCACATGGTACCTGAACACCTGTGTTTTTTGTCTCTGGTCATAACAGTTTGTCCATTAAAATAAACTATTTCTGTCACAGAGTCTCTCACCAGATTCCAGCCAGTATAATAACACTACTCCTGTACAATGACAGTGAACTATGAGAGTGTGGTTGGTTAAACACTTCCACAAAGGTACCCGCTGCAGATAAAGGGTTAATTATCACAGCACGTACTGCGGCACGTTCTCCCATCCTCTCTCAGCAGGAAGCCCTCGTGACACTCGCACACATACGAGTCGTCCTTGTTCACACAGAGGTGCTCGCAGCCGTGGCGGACCGACCTGCAGATGTCCCGGCCTGCAAATGATTTGGACATATATATCCATATTTAGATTTTGGATGAAAGCATATTCATAAATGTGGATTTCATCAGGATGTTCCTGCAGTGGGAAGTAATAACCTCATTTTCCTCCCTTGCCTGACGCACACAGAAACAAGTTCAACAGAGACCACTCACTTCTGCATGTCTTCCCATCCTCTCTCAGTGTGAATCCCTCGTGACACTTGCAGGCATAGGAATTGTTGGCACTGACACAGAGATGCTCACAGCCATGATTGACTGATTTGCAGATATTTTTACCTGAAAACAGTTTAATAGATAAAATTTCCTGTTAGATAAGGGCAGAATGTGCAAAGTCTTACAATTCCCACTTACTAACTGTTTTTTCCCTTGATGCTATACTGGGCTTATCCTGCAATTTTTTGTAGCAGTTTTTATTATAAGAAAAAGAAGATATATGGTCATCTTTCTACCAATTTACAATGTGGGTACTAAGCAAAAATTTAGTGTTCAGATTACAGAATTTATAGTATTTCATGTGCCCCTAATATGCAGATTAGTGAGCTATACAGATTTACAAAGGCAGCTAAACTGCACATATACATTTCAAGCAAACCAGATGAAAAACAGTTCTTTCCACAATTGTCTTTTTATCTTCAGGAATGAATTGGTAATCATCAGGAATGAAACAGTAATTCTTTCCTTCGAGTTAAATTTTGTAGGTGTTTATCATTCTCCTGTAAACTACAGTTGTCTGATACAAGCCTGTAAATCTGAGTTAAACAGCTTTAGATCCACAACAGTCTAATTTGAGAGTTATTATTTACACAGCACAGAGATTCAGGGAGTGATTCAGGTGTCTTAAAGTATGCACCCACTGTCACTTTAGAAGCCCTAAAGTCTCCAAGGCATCGACATACTCCTGGTAAATATGGCACCAAAGGGAACTGCGAGCTTCTGGAATCGCAGAGCATTTAAAATGACACTGGACAGCAATATTCGGGCAATGAAATCCTACCCTTAGAGATTTCTTCTATGTGTTCACCAAAAACATAACACTGACTTGCTGAATAATAACTTACGTTTACATGTTTTCCCATCATTACGAAGCCTGTAGCCTTCAAAACACTGACAAGTGTAAGATCTGTCACCATTTACACACAAATGTTCACAGCCATGATCGCTCAGAGCACAGTAGTCAACTCCTGCAGACGCAATTGTATTTATTAATAAAAAAAGGAATGAATGAATCAATTTCCTTTAACTCTAGTATTTGCATGTCCCACATGAAAGTTAATATAAACATGTTGATTGAGCAATAAATCAGTTTCTTATCAACTAACATACATACACCTTGAGTAAACCAGAAGAGGACCTTAGCTCTGCGTTGTATCGCATGCTGCAAGTGGAGCAGGGAACACTGACTTTCCCCCGTTAACAGATATCCCCAGAATCCACATGTCTCCAGACTTGCAAACTGAACTAAAACTCTGTTTAGCAATAATTGTGTATGACGGTGACATGGCCAGAGAAGCTACCTTGTGCACATTGTTCTCTAAATAAAGTCTCTATAAGGGCTGATAGGAATGTGGTAGATCCCAGAACTCACTTGTGTGCCTGATCCAGCCGCTGCGGCAGCAAGCAGAAAGCTCTCAGGGACCTCCCTTGGCTTTGGCTTGGACTTTGCAAGCTCTTGCAGAAAATTGAAAATGACAAATGTGGTCACATATGGTCCATTTTTCATCTCAAATTTCCTAATGATTTATCCTCTGTACTACAAAAATGCAGACCCCTGGTATTCTGCAAGCAGCACTCACTACTGTCTATTGGCTACACACAGAGCTCCACTCATCTTTATGTGATTAGTTGTCAGAGCAAAAATCAATTTACCACTCAGCACTCAGTACCACAGGCACCTTAAGACACTTGTGCCTGGTTATGTGACACCAGAATTGTGATTCCCCACATGTTCTCTCATTAGCAGTGGGATGTGTTAAGTGTTAATCCCTTCCATTCAACTGCTCATTCAGGACATCCAAGTGCCAAAACTCTTTTCATGGCGGTCTAGAAAACTGGAGCTGAGGAACAGAATAAATCCTTTTCCTGAGGGGAAGTTCCTCCTAAAGGGAGGAGAGGAGTACATTGGCAAGAAGGGGAACAGCTCCCTGGGGGATGGATTTCATTGCATAGAGGCATTCCACAAGGCACAGCAGTTTTAATACTGCTACGTATCCCTATCTAGTGCGTGGAAGAAAATCAGTGAAAAAACAGGACTATTTTCACTGCAAAGGAAAGGGGTCTTTCCATTTGCAAGCTGATAAAACTTTCTAAAAAACTGTTGGGTAGTTTATGGATTTCCAATGGTTTACTTAGATAAATGTTCAGATGAAGTGTTTTAAATAGCCCCAATCCCCGTTAAATATGTGCAGTACAGGAGCTCTGCCTTGCAGAGATTCCTGTCCACCCCTCTTCAGAGAGTGGCAGTAACAGACAGAGCAAAGTCTGGCAAGATTTTGGATGAAGCTAAAAAAGATAGGACAGAGGAAAAAACAGAACCAAAAGCAAACTGCTTTCCCTAATTTGCCTCATTCTTCCTTATACCATTTTTGTGCCTGAGCAGTTGCAGTTTGATTCCTGTTGAAACTGTGTTGCCAAAGTGCAAGAAAATCAGCAAACACTGGGGCTGCTGCAGCACTCAACAAACTCGAGAGATCATATCGCCTCCAAAACCTGAGGCCTTAACCCTCTCATCTGAAGGGACCAGTCCAAGAAAAGTCAAGAGGCAAAATATATACACTTTCCTATTCACTCATCTATATGTATTTTCCCTGGAAAGTGGGACATGTGGCTATTTGAAAAACTGCAGTGATTCTCAATGATCATTTTACACAGGATGGAGAGATGCCAGGACAACTCTTAGTAACGCGTTAAGGGCTCCAGGGCAAACTGCAAAGCCGGCAGAGTACCCTCCTCCTCCTCCTCCTCCAGACAACATGCAGCATCGGGGGACACTGCTGGCAGACGACCTGTTTGGCAGGCACAGATGCCACAAGAAAACCTGTCCTCACCACCTGAGGATGAACAGGTCTTTCATACCTTTTCTCAAAATGCTAGGATTTCTCTAAACATTTTTCCAAGTTCACCCCAATACTTTCTTCTCCACATGTCTGCTTTCAAATCCTTAATGAAGTCCTCCTAAATGCAGTATTTAAGAATAAATTGAAGGCCTGTCCTTGTATGAAGAGAGAAGTCTTTCCCAGCTGAGGGGAGAGCAAGGGGGCTCTCACAAGACTTACGTGTGCAGGTTTTTAGGTCCTCATTGATGACAAATCCTTCGGAGCACTGACAGACATAGGAGTCACCGGTATTTAGGCACAGCTGCTCACAGCCATGATCGCTTTCAGCGCAGTGGTCCACTCCTAGGGATTTGTGTCACATTAGAGGCTTAGGCACACACAGCGACACTGCAGTTAGTACACAGAGTCTTCACAGAGCAAGGGGAAAAGATGAGCACAGCTTTGTATTTCTGTCATGTGCCCGTCTACTTGAGTAACCGCAGCTCCATAAAATCCCTACAGCAACCTCACGTAACAAATAACACCCCCGACGAAGCGCAGGCTTCCCTTGCCCAAAGCCACAACAGAGCGAGGGCAGAAGCCTGACGTTCTGCTTCATCCGTCTCCCTCCCCAATCAGACTTTCTCCTCCTCAAAAGCAAAACTGTCTTTTGATCTCTTCCTGAGAGCGAAAGGGGGAATATTAGTGACTTCTGTAAGTTCCTAAACGTCAGATTATTCCATAAACAGTGAATTCTTTTCTAACAGGATAAGAAATCACCAGTTCAGAGCTTTATCCTGTTCACATGGGCTCTTAGTTAAAGTCTGGCAGAGGACAGATACAGGTTATGACTGTGAGAGTGTCTTAACATGTTTCTTTTTCTTTCTTTTTGTGAGAGGAATATTTCCTATTCCAAGTAAAATAAAATGGAGTATTTTTTGAATGTTTGTATGCAGCAGTTTGTATGAAAGAGAGAGAAAGGGAGTTGAATTTGGGCTGTCTTGTGTCTCATACAAGGAACAGCAAAGCAGTCAGGCAAGATACGTGCATTTGTGAATGTACTGTGTAATCTGCTGACTCTGGAAGTATAGGAAAAGCACATTTTAGGAAAAAAAGCTTTATACTGAACTTCCTCGTAACATTTTATTGCTGACTTTTTAACAGCTATTTTTAGTTATAGAGGACCAAATCACTTTAGCTGAACTTGACTGAAGTTAGTGGAGTGCCCTGAGATACAAACACAGTCTCATATGTCCCTATTTGCAAATTATTTACAGATGCAAGCAGGCATGTTTGTAGCTATTTGTTTACATCCAAAAAAAGCTTTCTATAGTTAATAATAAAGTATCTTAGCTTTAAATAACATTATTTATTTATTAGTTTACTTCACTAGGTAATGAGTTTGCAGGATTTCATCCAGATATGTAATTAGAGATAATGTTGGCTTGAACAATTGAAGCTGAGATTGAAGTTCTTATTAGTTAAAGCAGGTTCCAGCTGGAACGGTCTCCTTTTTCCATGAGTTTACTTCATCACAGAGAGACTTGTGTAACTTCTCAGAGTGCAAGAATGTGGGAAAGAAAAGGGAATCTTTTTTTTTTAAAGTTATCCTTTCTGAAAAATTGCATCTGCAATTTGGCATTATCTTTTATGAATACCTATACAAATATGAATTTAACATTTAAATACTTCAGATTCTCACATATAATCTTTCAAGGCGTGGAAAAGTCAGAAAGCTGGTAATTGCCAGACCAGAAACTATTACAACTATAAATTTGATTTAATGATTTAATACATATATATGTAAAAATCATTGTAAGAAGAAAGGGAAGGGGAAAGGGTAGAGGAAGAAAAAGAGGTTATATTTTCAAAAGTAGATAGGATTGTGTGATATTTTTTAAAATAATTCAATTTGTGATAAAATATCTAATTGTTAGAAATTGATGAATACTTTCCCCCTAAAAAAAAATCAAACCAAATAATTGTGTAATCAACATACATAAAACATATTCATGTTTCCTGAAATATTGCTTTTTCACCAATAGTTTATTTAAAATGCAATTATCCTTGAACTATCTACTTTCCTAATTTTGGTAACTGAGTACTGCCTTGTTAAAAGTGTATCAGAGAAAACTGTGACCAGTATTTAGGTAGTGTGTTAAGAATGCAAAACGGCTCTCTGGGAAAAAGTGTCTTCTGAAACAGGGTGACTCCAAGTGGACAGTTCTGTTGGGTGTTTCTGGTGGAACATTGATCTCTCCCTTAGTAACATCCACATCAAAGAGGGCATTTTTTCAAACAATCGCCAACAGCATAACCATATGGATGGAGGAAGTCTATACAAATCAATATTAGTATTAGGTTTGTAATATTAGTTTACATAGCATGCAGCAAGAGACAGATACTTTAACAGCAAGCACTGCCTTTATGTTAGAGGCAGAATACATGTTTCCAGTTACTTGAATTACGGAAGATGATGCATTGCTTCTCTACTGGGAAGGGATCTTACTCGAGCATCACTTCACTAGTACTGCCTCTCAGTAGGCTTTGCAGTACCAGAGATTTACATAGCTCAGGGAGAGCTCAACAGGGATCTGGGAGAGTTCTCTCCCTCTCACTCCTCACCCCACCGCAGTGACTAGTCGCTGCAGTTTATGGGGAACACTCAGTTCTGCACGTTTCGCCGGCATGTCGTAGGGCGTCTCCAAGATGACATTTGCATACAAATGACTTTTCAGTGCTAACACATTCATGTTCATGGGTCATGCTGACCTCAAGCACAGTAATTTACTTCTGTAGAGAGGAAAACACTAAAGAGATCAAGCCAACAAGGAAGGCTTCCAAAAATGGCTTAGAAAAGCCCACGTTTCTTAAATCCTACTGGATTCTCTACTCTGTTCTCTGGTTAAAGCAGTTATAGGAACTGATCTGATGGCTGATTGCTCCTGCTTGGCTAGGCAAGGCTTTTGACTCCCATATTCCCTGCTCCTGTAGTCATCAAAACTGGGAGGAATGCCTGGTGCTTGTTGACATGATGTATTCTTCTGATTTATAAAGAGGAACCATATGCAAATGTTCTGATTATTAAGCTTATCTAACATTAGTCTTCTTATGAAAAGTTTGGGAATATGATCTTGATTATGAAAATGGCATCAGATTTACAGCCTCATCCAAAGCCCCTTGAAATTAAAATATCCCAAATGACAGTTGCAATTTGCCTTTAACTCACAATTACAGCCTTGGCAATGTTCTAGACAATTCTAGATCTCTTGGTCTTATGCTTACCACGCACATCCATTCTATAAAATCCTGAGTGTGCTAAAATACCATGTAATACAATACATGGTTGCAGGGACTGCTGAGGAAAAAAAGCATTTTGTAGACAAAAGTTCTTCAAGTATCTTTAACACTGAAAAAGAACAGTTACAGAAACAGATAAACTCTACGAGAGCCTGAAAATATAATCATGTTGCTGTAGGTAAGTTTCCTATTCATAACATATCAGTGATATAATTCACCCCTTTCAGTTCTACTAAGTCAGCAGGTCAAGCTTGTTTTTTTGACTGAATGTGCTGCTTCTGTATTAAGAATATTGCATAAAAATCTGCTCTGACTCTAGGCTCCCAGTCAAAAGAGCTGTAACACCAAAGTCTTTCTGGAGTATGTAGCATAGACTTTGCTTACACCAGCTCAGCCAAGCAGGGTGAAATTTTTAAAATCAGCTATTTGTGTAGCTGCAAAACACAAGGTCAGAATGTCTCAATAAGTAAGGAACCTCTTGGTTTTGAGCCACTGCCTTGCTACAATACTCCTCAGATCCCCATAAATCTCTTAAGAAAATGTGTATATTCGGTCTAGTCCACAAAACAGCAAACTCTTCATCCTTCCAGCATGACTGGCTCAGGTTAGATTCAAGTTCATAAAGAAAGATTTCTTTCAACCCTAATTAGAGAGAAAGCATCCCTCTTTCCAGAAAGGAAACCGTTCACAGCAGGTTTAACAAATAAAGCAGACAAACTTTATTATGTCCAAAGAATTACTCACTTTTGCATGTTTTCTTATCTGGATTAAGTGTAAACCCATCTTGGCATCGACAAAAGTAGGAATCATCTGTATTAACACATTCCTGTTCACAGCCATGGCCTTGCAGAGAACAATAGTCTGGTCCTAAATGGGAAAAAAAAAGTAAGAAAAGCAGATATTTACTTTTCACTTATACTTGTATTTACCTTTCTAGGCACTATTTTGACTTCTCACTATATTTTTTCAAAAGATGAAAATATAATGTTACTTTTTTACAAATAGTTGCCATACTAAGTATACTCTGGTGTGATATGCACATTATTTGAACGAATTCTTGGAGAACGTGTGTATAACAAAACACAGAAATGAGCATCATAAATATTCCTTGACATTATACAACCGAATCCTATAAGTTGTTTCATTTATTTCCTAAATAATTACTGCTTTATTTTACTCAGAGCAAGCTAGATACGATCTGCAATAAATGCACAAGTATGTTTTTAAGCTGCATTCACTAGATCAAGCAGAACTTCACCAGGAGAGTCAATGTTTGAACATGTCTGAGTGTTTTCTATATAGTTCTCCCATTTAAAATGTTCATGAGAGGAAAGATTCAAGTTCTAGCAACAACTTCCACTTGCATATAAAGTACTCTAGAAAAGAAAAATAACTGTGCTGCAATCATTGGGATCATTACACCATGAGGTCTAATACTATTAATGAAGTCAAGAAATCTGACTTTTACTTAGGTACAGTGTCTGGCCATCACGTACATTACATTATGTTTACACCAGTGGAGTTAACTAACTTACACTAGTAAAAGAATAGTCTCCATCCACAACATTGCTAAAAATAAACAAGATAGAAATCAAGAAAGTTATCTTTTTAAAGACAGAGACTTTTGAATACTTTACCGAAGAACCATAACTAACATTCCGAGGCTTCTTTGTAATTTCAGAGGTAATTTGCTTCCTGAGGCAGACAGTTCTTTTTTATATGCATGGTGACTTAATTCAACTAGCCTTTATGTACAGTGAAAACTCTTTTGACAATAATGATAGCTATATTTTCAGGACAAACAAAGGAGAATGTGATTTTATAAGAAAAATTTGAGAATATTATCCAATATGAATTTGACTGTATATATTTTATTTTCCAACACATATATACACAACAGAGAGATAGCTTAGTTTGTTCCTAAAAAAGAAATTCAAAGTAAGTTTTGCTTGAAGGGACACAAGCGATAAAGCCACGTGTGTGCACCAAAGGAATACAGGTTCAGAGAATCATTGTGGTTGGAAAAGACCTTTAAGATCATTGAATCCAACCATAAACCCTTTAGCACCAAGCCTACTAAACCATGTCCCTAAGTGCCTCATCTACAGGGTCCTTGAACACTGCCAGAGACAGTGACTCCACCGCTTTTCTGGGCAGCCTGTTCCAGTGCTTCACCACTCTTTCCATGTGGAAATTTTTCCTAATGCCTAACCTGAACCTCCCCTGGCACAACTTGAGATCATTTCCTCTTGTCCTATCAGTAGTTATTTTGGAGAAGAGATTGACTCCCCTGCCTCACTACAGCCTCCTTCGGCTAGCTGTACAGGGCAATAAGGTCTCCCTTGAGCCTCCCGTTCTCCAGACTGATCCCAGCTCCCTCAGCCGCTCCTCATAATTTCTCGGCTCCAGCCCCTTTGCCAGTTCATTGCCCTCCTTTGGACGCACTGCAGCACCTCAGCCTTTCTTGCAGTGAGGGGCCTAAAACTGAACACAGTATTTGAGGAGCGGCCTCACTAGTGTTGAGTACAGGAGGGCGATCAGTTCCTTAGTCCTGCTAGCTACACTGTTCCTGATACAAGCCAGGACATCATTGGTCTTCTTGGCCACCTGAGCATGCCTCTGGCTCATGTTCATCCAGCTGTTGATCAACAGCCCCACATCCTTTTTTGCCACATCGTTGTCCAACCACTCTGCTCCAAGCCTGTAGCACTGCATGGGGTTGTGACTGAAGGGCAGGATCCGGCATGTGGCCTTGTTGAACCTCATAAAGCTGGTCTCAGCCCATCAATCCAGCCTCTCCAGATCAACCTCCTACTCTCAAGCAGATCAACAATTCCTACCAGCTTGGTGTCTGCAAGTTTGTTGAGGGTGCACTCAATGCCCTCATCCAGATCATCGACAAAAATATTGAAGAGGACCAGCCCCAGCACTGGCCCCTGGGGAACACTGCTTATGACCAGTCCCCAGCTGGATTTAACTCTAGGCTCGGTCATCCAGCAGTTTTTCACCCAGCAAAGAGTACATCTGTCTAAGACGTGAGCTGCCAGCTTCTCCAGGAGAAGGCAGAGGGAGACTGTGTCAAAGGCCTCACGGAAGTCTGAGCAGACCATGTTCACAACCTTTCCCTCACCCACTAGGTGGGTCTCCCGGTCATAGAAAGAGATCAGGTTGGTCAAACAGGATCTGCCTTTTGTGAACAATGTTGATGCATTTTGGACTGAATTAGTATATCGACACAGTGCTTTGTTGCATCTGCCTGCTTGAATCCTTGATAATTCTTGCTAACCCTTGCTAATATCCAACATACAAGACAGATATATCTTGGTAACTGATCATCAAGATGACCACAAAAGGTGAAAAATATATATTATTAATCCTTCTGGAACCTCAAGGCTATTATGTTGGGAAGCCTAAAAGCATATTTCATAGAGCTTCATTAACACTGTCCAGGTTAGGGATGCTAACAGAAAGCCTCTGCAACTTCTGTGAACCTATGCACAACTCAAACAGGGGCCTTTCCAAGCCCTTATCCTGCTACAGAACAACTGGGACTTGCCTCTCCTAATACAGGAAGGATACAAGCACCACCAGTTCTCTTGAAGGAAACAGAAGTAGGGACTAGAGACCTCTTAATTGTTAACTTAGGAGCCAGGAACAATCTCTACCTGCTTGACTGATAACCTCAAGTTGCTGCTCTCGTCTTTTTCTGCCACAGAAAGAGTACTCTTCTGGTGTCTGGCAGGGCTCTTCTCATGAGCTATTTTCCCCGCATTTCACTCAGAGAAGGATGGGGTGATTTCCAGTGAAAACTTTTGTAAGACATGCATGACTGTACCGATCACATTTACATTTTCAAGCTTTTCTTTGCAACCATGAGTACTGCACCTTACTTTCTATCTTCAAAGGAAAGACAAGATGCTGGGATTTTCACAGGAGCCTTGGAGCTGGAGCCCAAGGCCCAAGGCCTAAGCTTGCTTGCTGATGTAGTAATCTGGCCTCGCCTGCGTGTGAACCTTGGCTAGTTGGCAGTTGTTCCTGAGAATCAATATGTATGCCAAATTTGTTATGTTACAGGTTTTTACATTTACAAACATTTTAAATCCAGCTATTTGAAGCTTCTTCCTTTAAGCTGTTTACACTGACTGAAAGCCAGCATGATTCATAACATATGGAAGCTCGGACACACTTTTGTTCTGAAGAGTTCTCATTTTAACTCTTAACTCTTGCAAGAATCTTAACTTTTTCAGCATTAAAAGCTACCCAGTTCCTTTCTTCATGTTTTACTTTATTAGTAAGGCTCTGAAGACATCAAGTGCCAGGAGAAGTGCCTTAATAAGTTTTACTTATGCTAAGATTAGAAGATGCATCTTGAATAAGCTGGATTTTGCCCAGTATTTGTTTGTCCTTCCCTGATTATTGCTTTTGAATCAACCGCTGCAGCTATGCCTTGCCATTTCATTTTTCTCAAATTGCAACCTGATGATTTTTTCCCCCTCAATTTTAATAAAATTTAAAGCATTCACAGCAAAACAAAATGCAGTTAACATGGTCACTGTTCAGAGACTCATAGACTCTTGCACTCGGTTCTTGCTGGAGCTATGGGATAAATATGCCTGTGCTCAGCCTTCCAATTTGCTAATCCTCACTTGCATAAAGTGCTTACAGACACACACAATTGTTGTATTTCGTGTTGTTTTACCAAGGTTCATATTTATAAAGAAAGGCAACTTGGAGTGTACATTCAGATTTTCCCTTCACATTTCCTGAAAGCAAGTTACAAATTTAACAGCTTGGGGTTTCTAGCTTGCTTTCTCAAGAAAGGGAAAACTTTGCAAGTGTATTTTCTGTCCTGACAGTTCTCCTCCACCCCCAACTCTACTAACATTTGAACTTGTTAGCTCAGGATCAATCCAAGCTGAAAAAGGTCAAACACAAATCTATAACCTGGTGGAAAAATGAAAGCTTGGTAGAAACAGCTGAGGTCCTCACAGATCCCCCTCCTTTGGCAAAAGGTATCAAAGAATGCACAACACAGCTCAGCACTCAGGAAAATTCATAGGAAAAAAGTAATCAGGTGAGGAGAAATTGCTTTGTAGAGACTGATCTTTCGCTGTTGTTTTTGTTGTTTACTTAGCTAGGGAGATGATACTCTAAATGTAAAAGCTGGATCATCAGAAAGACTATTCAGGATAGAGCTTTTTGCTCTTAGTATCTGAAAAGGATACTGGCCTCATGTTAACTTCCTGTCCATAGAAGAGATCCTTCCCCTTTCCTCGGAAATCCCCCCAAAACCCTCAAACAATTTTCATTGATTTTATGACCTTTGGCTTTAAGGGAACTCTGACCGTTTCTTATATTTTAACATATTACCCCGTGTTTTGGGAAAAGAGGGAGAAGAACTCCTTAGAACTAGAAAGCAGAAGGAGAGCAAACTTTTCAGATTTAAACCTTATTGTAACTTACTTCTGCAAGTTCTTTTATCTGGATTTAAAATGAACCCTGGATGGCAGGTACAGTAGTAGGAGTCCTCAGTGTTAACACATTCATGTTGGCAACCTTGGTTATCCAATGCACAGTAATCTACAACTGAAAACAAAACCAGAGTAATAGGTAAAATTAGAAAACAAAATTAGAAGTATTTTATGTGGAGATCATAGTTACAACAAGAGAGGGAAAAGCTGACATCATAATTTCAGATGAAAGAGATTGTTTGAGTCCCAGGCTACTTCTACCATATTATCAGCTCTCCAGTGTCAGGCAGCTTCCAGCTTTTGAAAGATCTCAACGTGTTTCTCAGATCTGGAAACCATGTCTCAGTTAGTAGCTCTGTCCAGATGTACACACTGTGGGCCAGGGTGAGCAAAATCTGCCTGATTTAATTCTATCTTGTGTCCCAGAACTAGTTGAGGTTTGCTGCACCTGACTGCTCTACATTTCCTCAATTTCCTCCCGTCAAGGGGTGTGTTAGGCATCAAGAGCTGCTCCAGTAGCCTGAACACGTTGGAGGCCATGGCAACACCTTCTACACTGAGGAGTGTCACAGAACACTCAACCTTGCACCAGAATGATCCTATCAAAATAACTGCAGCTATGGAGGCTGAGAGCAGTCTAGCACTATTGTTTTCCTTGCAGGAGAGAAACAGAACATCATAGTTAGTCCAGTTGCTGCTAACATAATCCTACATTTGCAATATATTTTGCCAAAGAGTAAAAAAGTAATATTTTAGAGTTCATTAGACAAAAAAAAAAAAAAAAAAAAATTTTAAAAAATTTAAAAATATTATTATTATTGTTATTATTATTGTTATTATTATGGTTTACCTGCAAGTAGTTCCTTCACACAGGAAGTCTTAGAAGAAATTAAAGACAAAAAAAAAATGGGTGTCTTGTCCACAAAAAAACTGCCTGGCTCATACTGCGAAGCTTGTCTGATCCTTTCTGCAGAAAACTGTAATGCGCCCAATCCACTTTGCCATTTGAGTAATTACTTTACACTGCTGACTACTTCTAGTATTCAGTATGCTTTTAAGAGTCAATAGTTTGGTTTTAATAAAATCAGTTCTTGCATGAATAAAGACAGATACTTTGGTGGGCTAAGTCAAGGCCATCCAGAAAGCAGATAATTCATTTAGTTACTGTCAATGAATTTTTTTAACCCATTAGAATACTTGGGTCAAATCAAGTCAACTTGGACTGCTCAGTCAGTACCACATGAGCATTTTTCTGGCAAGTGCCTCCTGTTTACAGAACAGTTCCATATGCAAAGTACCAAGGATAAACATTTTGAGGGTATAATTTATCATACATTTATATATAATATGGCATACAATTAGTCAGATTTCCTCTTAAATTAATTCTAACCACATGCATATTTTCAAGTGGTTTAAAAGACACTTTAGCAAATAGACAAAGAATGTACCATCTCTTCTGCCTAGGACCGGGAAACAGCCTGTATGAATCTCTATAAACTCACCTCTTTCTCTGCATTTAAACATGCCTTTCTGCCACAATAACTGAAACCGAACAACTAATGACAATAAAGTTGAAATATAACCAAACAGGTTTTGGGGTTTTTTTTTTTTTTTTTGGTCAATGTCTGAGCAACTATCACCCTGAGCACTTTCAGACCGCAATCTCTTCCAGCAAAAGACTGTGCCTTCTTATGTTTATGTATTTGCTAATGTGCTGTGGACACAAATGAGGGAATAAATAATCCATATATACAGTATATTTTTACAGGCTTGCTTTATTCCATGTATATTCAATCTTGGGAGCTCTTACAGTAGTGGGTCTTCTGGCCTCCAACAGTAATGAGCTATCAATATAAACAAAACCTTTTTACTGACATTGTTAAAAAGTAAGAACATGTTCTTCACTGTTGCTTTTGGAGCTGTTTTCCAATATCTTTTATATATAAATTGCTCTAATTCCAGGTAGCCTTAGCCTTTTAGATTTGCACTAATAATCATCCTACAAATTCATTTCAATTCATCATCGAGTTTCATCTTGATGGCTTGGAAGGAAACTTGGCAATGCATTTCAATCAGCAAGTAAATTACTTGTCCATGAAATTAAATTGTCCTAGAAAGGCTGAGAAGAACTAAAAATCTATACTTACTATATTGAAACATTGCAATCCTTTACTTTGTATATAGAGAATAAACAGTCTGTATAAGACCAAAGCAAAGTAATATTTTCCTCATTATTGTTAACTGTTGTACTGTTTTCATATTTCTGTACTGAGTTGTGAGATATAAAATAGAATGCTAACACTTAGAAATTTCACTATTTTTAATGTCAGTCTATGTTTATTGCAAGTAAAACAAAGTTTCCAAATGATGAATTAGTGATATTTTAAGCAAGAAAGCAATTAGTTCAGTTGTCATCTTCCCACATTTGTTCCACCCAGTTTTCCTCATTTGGAGTTAGTTGTTAGTGATGAGAGACATCTTTTATTTCCAGTTTCCAGTTCTGCACTCAGGGTGGTTATATCTCCCTCTCTGATCCATGGTCAGCATGGATTGCTGACCGTATTTTCATTTGACCCTTAATGTTTATATAGTTTTTTGGGCTTTAGAAGAATGAAGTAAGCTAAGCATGAGGGAAAGTCTAGGAAGAAGAGGGAGTACAATAAGGAAAGGCATAAGGAGAATTAAAAAAAAAGGCGGGAGGGGGAAGGAAGAGAGGAGATTTACGGCAGACTCTGGAAGTAGTGTAAGAACCTGGAAACCAGCTGTGCAGGCAGCAGTGCAAGGAGTGCAGGCAGATGCCAGCAGCCCAGCCAGAGCCAGGAGAGAGTCCAAGCCCTGCAGCTCTTCATCTGCAGCTCCGAGAAGGTCTAGTACCAGCACCAGGAAAGAGAGGGCAGCGAGTGCAGGAGCGCCAGGAAGGTGGGGAGAGTGGGATGAGGACAGGGAATGCAACGTGTTCAGCAGGACCAACAGAACACAGTGGAGAAATGGTGGCACCTCAGGACTTTCTGACAGAAGGGCAGTTGGCATGAAAAGCTGATTAAAATGGCTCAATGGCAGTGCTTCTGTTTAGCCTGCTTTTTTCCATGAATGTTTGTGTCTGAGACCCTGGCCCTTCAGGGGTCATTTTGGTGAGTACTCTCAGCTCACATGGTGGTCTCACATGCAAGAGTTTGTTTATTACCGTGCAGGTAAAAGGTTGATCAGCCTGTCACGCAGGCTGCTAGCCCTGCCTTTGATCCTTAATTGGAGAATGTGGCCTTTCTGAAAAGAGGAGAAGACCCTCACAAACCTGCCTCTGAAATGGAGCTTGGCACTTTCTCATTTCTTTTTCTGGCATTAAATTATAGATGTAAAAATCTCTCAGACAGGAACCTTTGGCTCTTTGAGATTTGCAAAATATGTATGTCCTACTGAAATTCTCTCTTCATTATCTGGATGAATAGGACCCTAATGAAGTCAACTACTTTTTCCAAAATTATTGTTATATTCTTATGTCTCTGGTATATGTGTGAATCAAGAAGATCTTTTCTCTTATCCTGATCATTTGATAAAAAGTCATTCACAGAAATGAATTGTTCACTAGCTTAAAAATAACAAAAAGCAAAAGTTATTGCTGCTGTTTCGTTAGTGTACATAGTCTTAGTTAAAGATTTTCCAGTGGTTCATTATTTATTGGGTAGGACATCTGCATGAAACTGGACAATTTCATGGTAGCACATTCTTTGAAAAGTCTCAAGTTGTTCAATATTGAAAAGTCAAATTCTTCAGACTGACAGCTAATAGGATTTGCAGACAAATTAACATCAAAACTGAAAATTAGCCAGACAACCTTTTCCCGTTATGGAAATGTAGGGAGGTTGTAAAACATAATTGACATATATTGGACTACTCGTGCATCATTTTGAAATGAAGAAGTTAAATAGTCAAATAAATGATGCAAATACAATTGAAAAGTACTAATTTGTTTTCAAATTACAACTAATGGTGCCTGTTATTGCAAGGAAATGAAACCATGAGTTCATGACTTTTGTTAAACTAGATAGAAATGAGTAATAATCAGGTGGAGAAGAAAGGCAGCTAAAAAATGCAAGATGTCGTAGTGAACCTATACATGAGCTGGATTTAAAAACAATGCAGAGAATTTGAAAGCAGTGAGAAGGCAGAGTGGAATGAGGAAAAAAAGGAAAGTAATTAAAAATATTTAAAATATTTAAAAAAATTAAAAATATTTTAAGATACTAAAAGTTAAAGATACTCTGCAGACTTTGCAAAGAAATGATTAATAGGCCCCAAAAAATGCCATTGAAAGAAATTTAGTAAATGACATAGAAGTATTTTTAATTTTCTTTAGTTAAAACTTAAAATTTTAAGTTTTTAATTAAAAAAAAAAACTACCAAAGATTTCACCAAAGTTTATTTTCATTGCTACTGCAAGAGAAGGTTGTAGAGCCAGGAATCAATGAAGACTTGTGATAAGTACTACTGCCAGTGCAGCGGGAAGTATAACCCTTGCCTTGGTAAGTTAGAATCTAATTTAAGGTGAGATGCTTCCAGTGAATGTGTGAAGTAATATAGGTAGGGAGGAAGATGAGATGCCTGGTGATAACAGATGATTATATAATCTAGTTATTGTAGTCACCAGATGACTTAAAATGGAAAACAATCCTTCAACAAATACCATAATCTCTCGACAGATGGTACTGATGGAACTAGTATAAGAATACCACATCAAATCTTAATATGCATATTTAAATATATTTTAAAAATATATTGTAAAGTGTAGAAAATATCTTTGGCTGTTAAAGATTATTTGATTTAAAAGAGAGAAAATAGCAATAATCACTGATGGCAAACAAGTATGACTATTTCAAATCCAAATTTTTGAAAAAAAATGTCAAACAGAAAGTATGGATTTTCTGTCTCATCAAAGGAAATAAATACATGATTTATCTGAACACCAGTAAAGGTCATTGGGACTAGTTCATGTTATTGATGAACATCTTTGACTATTAGATGCAGAAATTTGGGGAAGGGCATCTAGTAGGCCTTCTCATCTTAAAAGCTCTGAAATAGCCATTATTAGCTGCAATTTCAAAACATTTTAACTTCAGAAAGTGAGTTCTTAAAATGATATCATTTGCTACTAAGTGTCAAAGCTACACATCATGAAGTAGGGGGATCAATGTCCTCTGAAGTGTACATACATGATTCTCATCTGGGTTTGGGTGACAGTGAAACCCGTGTGCTTTCGATGTTACAAAGGCCACAAAAATTGTCCCAGTTGTGCTGAGGCTAAATTTTGCTGAGGAGAGTAAACACTGAGTAGAGTATACTGAGATCACGGAGCTACAAGTAAAGGAAACATTCATCAAGGAATACATATATTATCCTAAGTCTAAAAAAGCCCCCAAAGCTCACTTGTGTGCCCCATGTGAAGCTACATGCAGAAAGCTCACTTCCACAAGCTGTCATCCATTTTCCATCTCAGAACAGGATTATTCTGCAAGGAATAACTCAGTGACGGCAATAACAGGCAGATTATATTATGTTAAAGTTCTTCAAATGTCAGGAAAAAATAGGCTGTGGGAAGCAGCTTTTCCTTGTAATAAGTAAAGCATTGTGGTGGCCTTGTGGTAGGACTTGGGGCCTAGAATTCACTTCATGGGATTTGAGCATATGTTTGAAATTAGCATGTACTTAAGTGCCTGCAAAGAACAGCTAACAAATAAGGACATTTCTTTCAAGGACTTATTAGATTTTTTCTGTGATTCGTACCAGAACACAATTGTTTTCCTGAAATATAACACATGATGAAAAATCTAAGAGAAGGGTAATAATCTGACAGACCAAATTACTCTAGAAAATATTTACTGCGTATAAATGGGTGAGAAAAGTGAACAGTGAGATACTTATATATTAGTAGAGAGGGAAGTATGTTTTGTGTTCAAATATTATTACACTTTATTTCCACACTTTCTCTTCTGAGCGGTAATTCTTAGAAATGATGTTTGTTCTTTGTTGCCCTTGGTACAAATTAAGGTAAAAACATACAAGTTCTTAAACCTTTGAAGTCATCTGACTAAACAGAGATTGAAAGCATGTCTACAAAGTAAGTGAGATATGGCAAGGAATTGTCCACTTCCCACTTTTTACACATCCAACATCTGTCTGAAGAAGCGCTACCTTGTTTGTCTGCTTTTGTTTGCTTTTTAATGGTCACACGTATCATGCCAGTACATTGCTGGCCACCTACATGGATCTAGAATAAAACACAAGGTACTTTGTTTCAAAAGAGTAATTTTACTTTCTGAGTGAAATTATTTGGCACATTTTTCTCCCCAGACATGATGCATTATTAGAAAAAGCCTAGGATCATGCCAATATGTGTCCTTCCTCATCCCACACTCATGTGGGAGAAGAGCACTTTCCTTAATTGCCTACAGTGAAACTGAGCATGAATTTATATCGAATTTCCCTTTGTTTTGTGTCAATAAATAAATGCAAATTGCTAGGCTTATACTCACCAATACAATTCTTTCCATCTGCAGCAAGCTCATACCCCTCATAACACTGACAGACGTACGAGCCAGGCGTGTTCACACAAATCTGCTCACAGGCATGTTTCTCCACGGCACAAAGATCTTGAGCTACAAAACATAACTCTATTAGTATGAATTTTTTTCTGACCTTCCATGTCGCACACCTAGACTATGGATTGAAAATAAATTTCAGGAAGTCCTAAAGAGCTCTTTAGAGATGAGCTCATTTTAACATAGAATTTGTTAGGGTTCTGTCAAATGATGAAACGTTTATGCCAGGAAGAACAACCACTCAAATCTTACGAGTTTATTTCTTTAGCTAATGGCAATGGTTATTACTGGGCCCAAATTCTTCATTTTTTTTTAATAAATATTTTTATAGGGTTTTTTTTAACGGTATGTTAAAAAAATCATGAGGAGGAGGATAGAAAAGGAAAAAACTAGGAACCCAGAGGACCAAGAGTCTTGGGCATCTTTAATTTTTGGGTTTTATCATGAAAAACACCATCATGAGCCCTCCCTGTCCCCGCCATGCAAATGTCATCAGAAAAAGGACTATAACAAATGAGGTCAGTCCCAGTGAAGCCCATTTGGCTTCTTTATGACAGACTAAAGCTATCAGAGAACCCCAAGTCTCCTCAGTGAAATCTGTGGAAAGTAGAAGCTTTTGTGTTGCTCAGGATCAGGCCCAGAGAGTGCTCAACACACAGTTATCGTTTACAGCTACAAAAAAGGCTTTTGGAACAGGTTTGAGGAACCTGGCCAAGCAAATACACATTTTCTTTTATAGCTGTGTGCTTTGTATCAAGTGACATGATGAACAGTATAAACAGTCCTTTAACTCTCTTGTTCCAGTATAAACACCCACAAATAGATAATTTTGCAGCTTGTTTCAGCCACATTTGTTCTTTTGTACTACACTGTGTATTAATGTGTATTAAAACTATCTGGAGAAGGATCTAAGTGATTAAGTAAGTTAAACAAACATACAGAGTACAGAACGCATGATTACAAAACAGCCTCTGCCTGACAAAAGCCACTTGTCTCCAGAATCAGAAAGGTCTCTGTTAGACATTAACCTTTTCCCAGATAAAATATGATTTGAAAAACTCATTGAAAGAAACTAATCTAATTGTTTGCTGTCCAAAATGACAAGTTTTGAAATATAGGCATTTACACTCTAAATGCAAGGTCATCTGAGGAAATTAGAGTGCAAGTTGCAAGTGCAGCTTCCCATATGCAAATAAGCAACACAACCTTCAGCTGTGTTCATTTTTGGTGACGGCAGCTTTGGACACCACATGTCCAAAGAGGTTCAAGTATTATTGAAATGTAATTATAAATGCAAATGATGTAGTTGAAGCCCTCACTTGGGGTTCTGACAGCTGTCTCTCTAAAGACCTATAGTGAATTTTCAGAGGCACAGAGAACAGGCGGTTTGAAAAAAACAGTTCTGGACAGTGTTCTGGTCTTGGCTCAGGTGTCAAAAGTCAATAGAAAACATTTCAGATTGAATTAAATTATTTGGTTCTACTTGGAGAAAAAAAAAAGAATGAAATGTTAAATTTATTCCATTTATCACAAAGTATTCCCCTGTACCTGATACACACACATATATGAAAAATGTATGTATCTGGCCGGGTTGCTGGTGGGAAGGACAAAAAAAATGAAGTTTCTTAAAACTAGCATGCCCATAGCTCAACTACAGGGGAGAGGAACAGCACAAAATTCATTTCTTGCTGTAGCCTGAGGGCTCCTAACGCCCTTGCACACTCCAGAGTGAACGCCCGGATCGCTCCAGCGCTGACATTCTTCTGTCCCCACATCTATTTACTGAGGCTCTGACGGAAACCATGTGTCCCACTGCACATGTCGGAACATTAAATCCCAGGCAGCAGAGTACGCTCAGCTACAGAGATGATCTCCCTCTTTCAGTGGTTGTTAAATACCTGGTGTAATGTGTAGCAGCAAGCGACAGAGACTAAGAACCCGCTAATCCCAGACTACCTGCCTGCTTGAAGATGCTCTCCTGAGAAACGCAACATGTGAATTCAAAGCCTGTGGAACAAGGCAGGGGTCTGAGCCTTCATCTCTTCTCTAAGCAACCTGTTGCAAGGGGGACATCCTATGCTCTCACCAGTGCTGTCTCCTCCATTTTTTTCTGAAAAGTTGTTTTCCTAAATTTTGCTTCTGGCTAATGTCATTTTGGCAAATTTGGCCTGAATCTGTAAACTATCCAAGGATAACAAACTGCAATTTTATCCAAACACATTTTTAACAAATAATTAACAAAATCATACACATTTTGTTAAAATAATGGTGGATACAGCAATAAAGATGGCATACCTATTTAGTGTAGTCTGCTATCAATAGGAAGCAAGTTAAAACAGATAAAATAAACCCTGCTTACTAAGAACATAACTAAACTTCAATACAGTTTGTTATTACAAACTATAATTAAAGTCAATTACTTAAAACTGAAAAAGTCAACCCTTTTTAAGGAGGAAATGAGAGCAATAGCTAAGACTTCTGAACTTATTCACTGAAGGGTTGTAAAATCCTTATATTTCAGAGGTTGCACATTTTTTTCTGAGTGGTAAGTTATTTTACAGTTATCTAGTACAGGATTTGTTGCACCTTTCCATACCATTTGGTACTGGCTGCTATCTAGACCAGATTCTGGAATCATTAGACCACTGCCTGTCAGACGATAGAGCAGTGCTTTGTTTGGTTGCTGCTTCATTCTTGAATGTACTACACCAATAAAATTCAAATATAATTTTATCTACTTATAGTGCACTTCTGAATAGTCAGGTGTAAAAATTAACTTCATGTGTTTTAGAAAGGTTTACGCGAACTTAATCATTCACAAAAAAAAAAGAAAACAACATATAACTGCCTTTTCACCTCTTCGTTATGATCAGCATTAATTCTATACTGAGCTCAGTCCTCTTTATGAACCCAACTCAAAAGATATGTAATGTAAGCACATTTTGGGAGTGTGTGATGGAAAGCAAGTTAACAAAGACAACATACTGCTGCACGTCTTCTGGTCAGCGTTCAGAATGTATCCTTGTTTACATCTGCATTCGTAGGAGCCAGGGGTGTTTATGCAGAAGTGATCACAGTGATGTTCAACTATACTGCACATGTGGGGCACTGAAAGAAGAAAGATAAAGTGTATTAATTGCTAGGATTAATTTCTTATGGTCAGAACTGGATAAAAAAAGTTTTAAAAAACTTTACTGTAGACACTTAAAAATCTAAATTAAATTTCAACACACAAACAAAAAAAGGAAGCTTAGTCCTATAACTCATTTTGAAAAGATTGCTTACTAAACAGCGATACATATTTATTCCTAACAGCAGTATGGACATAGATATTTTATGTCAGGTTGACAGTTGGGGCATATTTTTGGGCATGGAATTACGAGTGCAATGGAGATATATACAACCTACAATTTTACAATAGACTATCCAATACAATACAATAGACACTAGTTATTTGGTGGTTCCAAGAACATAATGAAACAAACCTACCACAATTTCAAATTTTGAAAACAAATGGACTTTAAATACAAACTGTTCTAGAGAACATTTATTTTATTGAGTAAAGAAAATGACACTAAATAATAATAATGAAGTATAATGACTAGAAAACATCTCGATGAAGAATCTTGCCTGCTTAGTTATTAATGCTGACAATCATATGAGCAATATATGACTGCTATACATGATGTAATGTATCTACAAGGCTCAGGAAGTGGGAGCCAAGCACTGCTATATTACAGAATAAAACACTTCTGAGCCAATTTTTAATTTCTTTCCATTTTCAGGCAGTCTCCCATAGCATGTAGTGAAATGTAACAGAAGAGACTGGAGGAAAGGAAAGGATTAGTGGACCAGTTTGGTCATATGCTTTGTTGACTTTTTTTTTCCCAGACCAGTATATTAAGAAATTTCCTTGATATTTTCTTTCCACTGGAGCTTTGCTTATATGTCATTTCTATAATATGTATGTAAATTCCTTCTCAAAGAGCACTGTGCAGAAAAAATATATGTTTTGTCCAATAAAGGACTAAGGAGAAGGTAAAGAACCTTATTGTCTCAAGCTGTCAAACCTCAAAATTTATGGAAAAGATATTCAATAGTAATCTTCTTCTAACAGACACAACAGAAACCTGATAAATAATTTAACACATGGTATAAGTGATACTTTTAAAAAATGTGGTTTTGAAATACTATCCAGCCTTTGGAATAGCCACCAGAGTTATGCATTTATTACCAGTAAACAAACCACCACAATTTCCAATTTTCTCCATCAACCTTTTGGAACCCATCATTTTCTGTCAAACTAAAACTCTCTAGGAACTTTTGTTTATGTGAGTACAGATCTACTGGGACTTCTTGTCTTTTCCTGTCATTTTTCTGTTCAGAAAATGAAGTTCATGATCTTTGATATGTTTTAAACCTAAGTTTTCTCCTGGTTATGTTTTGCTAGCTTTCAACATTGGGTATAGTTGATTATAACCAAATGGGGATTTGGGGGATCTTGACAGTTTTAACTTTCTTTCTCGTCCTCCCTTTCTCCAACACAAAATGGGGACAATACCACTATCACAGGACAATGATAAAAACTTTATTCGTTCCCGTCTGCTCCACCGCAACTTCTCTGTATTTCCCATTCTCCTTTTATTCAGTCTTCACTTCCTTTTCTGGATACTGTCCCCATTTATAATTCCCATCTTTTGAGTTCTGGTCTCATTTCTCACGCCTCTGACTTGCCAGGCTACTCTTTCTTCCTCCTTTACTTACTGACTGCTGATAAAAGGGGCACTGGGATCTCCTGGCCTCTGCTGCTGTGTCTGACATCACCGAACCTTTAGTAACCAGGGGCAGCAACTGCAGGGAAAGTCTGCTTTAGCAGGGAATGAATCTATTCCAACAGATTCTTTGGGAATTTAGCTGCCAAGCACTGGGGAATCTCTGCCATGCATGGGTAAATAGAGGTTAATATATTTACTTTTTACTTTCCCTACATTTTTGCTTCATCACTTGGCCAGATTTTGTTCATATCTTAATGGGAACTGCAAAGGCAGATTCCCACAGAGTTAAAGGCAATCCAGACACAAGAGCAACTGAGGAGCCAAGTTCTTTTTCCAGAGCATGAACCTAGCAGACTGGGTCTCAGGAGACTTAACTATAGCAATGCCTTAAGTTGCTTTAGGAAAGGAATCAAGGAATCCTTATGTTCAGCTCGACAACAGCTGTGTTCCTCTGTGCTCCCACGGGGAGAACTTTATTTCCTGGAAAAAATCTAGGTGTTCTGGGAGGAGGAGCTATGAGATGTTTAGATGCTCTCTTGAAATTCAGTAAGCTGAATGCTGCTTTAGAGCCCAGACTTGACAAACATTAACGATACAGTATTTAGCCCTTGAAGCTGAAGTCCACAAGATGCCAGCATCTTTTTTTCTTTTTTAACTGAATCTGGCCCTGAGGTTTTAAGTGCTTTTTTCGATCTCACCTTCGATTCCTGAAACACCAAATGTTGTGAAGGCATTTTCTGATGTGTGAGCAACAACCTTTGTCACTTCCACACTCCTCCATGTGGAAGGGGCGATGGCTCTACGAAGGCTCTTGTGTGTTTGCATTAGCAGTGGGCTATACAACTGCAATACGCTCAGAAGACACTGCCTGCCTGCAGATGTAGGCCTGTTATTCTGAGTAAACAGCATTTGTACTGGATTGATTTCTAAAATGCAACTAAAAATCCAATAAAATGAAGTTCTGCAACATTTGCTGTTCATTCCATGTAAACTCAATCCACATTTAGTTTACTCCTTTTTTTTTAATGTATCTTACTATACCAGCTAATAATACAGCAAGGAAAAACAGGAAAAAATCTATTATCTGATGAACGTCTGTGATGGTATTTTGTGCTGATGCAGTTCAGCTGGAGCCCTGTTACTCTTTGAAACAATTCTGGAAAAGACCAAGCAAGGAAAACTCTCCAGACTACTCTGACAATAAGCCCCAGTTCTTTTCTGGCAAAAGCACCCTTAGGAGGAGTGAGCATTTGGTTGCACCATGCATTCTGGTCTCTGCTGAAAATGCCTGAGTGTCAAGGCAAAATTGTATAAAAATCTTTCATAATTATCTGAAGAAAAACGGAAATAGAAAATTATATTCAAGACACACACTGGAATAGATCTTTTCCATTAGTCTAATGAATGAGGTAGGCCACAAGATTTTTAAAAGGTAATTTCCTATCAGATAATGACACATGGAAGAAATTTCTCTCTTGGAGAGTAAAGCCTACTACAACTTTATTTCCTTTATCGTATGAATGAATAACATGATAGTAAAGGCTGTTTCTAACTTTCTGTTTATAAAATGGAAAAAAACCCACAAAGTTATCAAGTCTGTGTGTCTCTGTGTTCCACTTCCAGTCATGAGGCATGGTCAGACATAAGTGTTTATATATAATTATTACTTAAGCTTTGGAAGAGGAATACCATTGACTCCACGGGATAGTTTTTTAGCCAAAAGACCATTATGTTTATCAGTTTATATTGTCAGTACTAAGAGAAAACATATTTAAAATCAATAGATGAAATAACTTATCTAGTATTTAAATGGGAAAGGGTTGTAATTTTATTGCTGTTATGCAATGAATAGGAAAATGATGATATGTATATTTGTCTCACTGCTTATGACCACTAGGAATTAGATCACATTTTATGGCACTCGGCAATAGAATTAGCTTTTTCCCATATGTATGATTACTGTTCTGAATGTTCTTTGGCTAGTCTCCCGCTCTTCAATGCGTATGTTCTCACAAACCAGCTCCCATGTTAAAAAAAAAATGTTAGTGATAGCTCATGATGGTTTTGTGTATTTTATTTTCACCTATGCATTCAAATCTACAGATAAATGCCTTACCACAAAGTTTTGTCTGGAAGGCAGAGGTCAGTGTTTCAATCTGACTGAAATTGGCAACCAGAAACACATGCTCCTCATGTGGTTCACTGCCAATGGACTTGAGCGTGTTCATATCCACTTTTCCGACTCCAATGGCAAAAATCAGGATTCCTGAGTTACGAGCTTTAGCAGCAACTTCTCCCACTGGATCCTGAGGTCTCCCATCAGTCACTATCATGATAATGCGGGGCACATTCTGGTTCAGAGGCCGAGCTCCTTCCGACTCTGAAAACGCGATGTTCAAAGCATACTGAATAGCCAGGCCAGTCATGGTGCCCGTTGCCAGGTGCATCATCCTCTTCACGGCTCTCTCTATATCCTGCTTCCTCCTGAACGTCTTCAAGGAGAACTCGTGCTTGACCGTGCTGCCGTACTGAATCAGGCCGACTCGCGTGGCATCCGGACTGATGTCCAGGAACTGCAAGATGGTTAAGATGAACTCCTTCACTTTCTCAAAGTCATATGGGCGGACGCTGCGAGAGCTGTCGATGATGAAGACAAGGTCCAGGCGTTTGTTGTTGCAAGTATTCTCTGGAAGGCAAATGCACATAAACATACTTTACAGCAATTGTGAAATGCAGTGCAGATCAGGTTGACCTGAAGTCTCAAATGTGTTGTCTAAATGAACACACTCCCAAGCACTGGCAAAATATAGGAAAAGTAAGAGATGCCAGAATTAAGACTACTTGAGCAATCTGGATTTCTTGTTCCCTCTGAGGGGACAAGAAGAGATGCAAGCTACACGATCAGCACACTATTTTTTTCCCACAAGCTCAGTGCCCAGAATGGGTAACGCCAAAGGCACGATATCTATACCATATTCTGTCAGTTGCTGAGGTTGTGACCTCATGCCTATAAGGCACAATATACCCTGCACAGGATGAAGCCCCGCTCTGAGTTACCTAGCTATTATTTCAGTGGGTAGTACTCTATGTGTTTTGTTATAGAGCCAGAGAATTTAGAAATCTTAATGAGATAATGCCCTGGTGAGACAAGATGGTGTTAGTCCTCCATTATAAACAGGAAAACAGAACGTGAGAATTTATGGTTAAAAGCATCTGTTAATTGCAGTGACTGATATGCGAAGGGACTGATTTTTCAAGGAACTTGGCATTCAGCAGCACTGCACATGTACAAAGTACAGCTCTCAATGACGTCAGCTGCAGCTGTGAGGGCTCAGCACTTCTGCAAATCAAACCCCATGATTTCAAACACATAATTAATGGCCATCTGGGAAAAGTCTAGTCTATGGGACTAGCTCAGCATTAAATAGAGGTTCTGTGGCTGCATTTTGAGATACAATCCAGTTGTCTGCAGTGGCATTTAATTCGGCCAAAGGATCACTATTTATCTCCTCGAATTTTCTGTTTCACTCATTCAACACAATCTATTTTCTCCACCAGCCACTGAAGCAGAAATACTGCAGAGATGTCTATATGGGACCATGGTACAGGCAGCCAGATTGAGCTATCATGGACAAGAACAGAAATCAGGGCAGTCAACTATACTACAAGCCACATGGGACTTTGGATACATCCTCTGGTCTCTGTTCAGCATCCTTTAGGATTTTATAATATCCTGAAGGGCATGTGATGTACATCTAAGCTGCATGGGGAGAATGCAAATGGCCTGCTTGCTAGCTCCTCCTGTGCAGAAGACTAGTACTTGGTAGGCTTAAACAAGGGGACGTGAGCCATGGAAACACTTGCCACAGAAGGCAAAAGTGATAAAAGCTTAAGAGGACCCTGAAGGACTTAAAGGGAGGCTGGAGAAAAGAAATCGGCTGTAGCTACATTAAAGACCCCTTCAGATTAAAAAATTCCTAATCCACGAAAGTGTGATGACTGATTGATCATCCACAGGATGTTTTCCTTTGTTATTATACTTTTTCCCTGTGCATCCACTTTTAACTGCTGCCAGAAACAGGATATTGGGTTAGACAGACCTATGGCTTCAATCAATACATCTGTTCTTATGTTCCTAAATTCTTGTGCCTACAGACAAAACTGTAGGAGCTAGTTGTCTGTCTGTCTGCTGGACTAGAAGGGTTAAAGGTAGCAAGAACGCTCATCAAACTGCAAAATCATCTTCACCTTTGGAAGCTGAGAAACCCTTCCCAGCAGACTCCTTTCTACCCATCCAGTTTAATTGCCCGAGCACTATCACCCATCCTGCGCACAGAATGAGGCTGCTGCCCTGTGGAAAAAGTAGTATTTGATCGTGTAATTAAAGGTCATATCATACTAAACAAATACAAGTGGGCCAATTAGAGACTCAATTGGAACAACATCTGTCTGCAGACAGGCCTTTATATGAGCTCACTTGTGAGCGGCTGATGAATGCTAACCATGTATTTCTGCCAGGGAGAGGGCTGAGAAAGATGCCTATTTTCGCTTGTTAACTCAGAGGCCTCTTTCATAGACTACCAAGAACCTTTGTGGGCATAGAATAAAAATGCTCTTTGATGACAATAAAATGACTGCCTGGATTTATTCATGTGCACTCTACAGCATGGCTTTATTCATAAGCATAGGAATATGCTTGAGTTGCTTATTCTTTCCAAATCAGAAGATGCGGAATGCAAGCCAGACAGAGCAGAAACAATAATCCAGTTCTAATGGGATACAGATATCCTGCTCTATTAACTATTTTCCGTCATCTTATCTTATTGGTTTGTATATATGATTACTTATTTTTAATAATATAACATGAAATACTGCAGCATAATTATAATAGAGATACTACTGAGATATGATTTATGTTGGCAAGGGAAGCATAAAGAAAAATAATTACAGAAAAATGTCTCAGAATGTATGTTTGTGTTTAAGGAAAAGAGAGTGGAGAGAGAAGCATAAAACGGTAGGTATTTTATTTCCTGTTAAAAAAAGAAAAGCACAAGTCTAAACTAGAATCTTATAAGACTAGAGTCTTATTGAACACTTTTGAATTCAGGGTGGATTTTGTAAGGATATTGTAATTATTAATGTTGACATTGTTCAGTGAAAAAACAAAGCATTACTGTTTTTTATTAAGAAATACTCCAACTGGGTAGTATTTTGAGGAGTCATATTCAGTACTGATATGAACATTCATATAAACTTCCATTTATTTTCTTTAGCAGTTCCATGGTTTTGTGTTTGCCCTGGATACTAAGACATCTTCTTCCTACCAGTTTGTACATTTTAACAACAAACTTTCTCACAACTTTGGCAAATATCCTCAAGTTCAAAAGCAATTCCCTTCCACTGTTCTTATGAAAAGTCACACACAACTAGGATCTGGAAATTGGAAAGACTTGTTAAACCATAAACCTACTTCTAAGTCAGCATAGGTATAAAAAAATCAGTGCGTGATTTACATTACCCAAAGTCATGACAGGAAAGGTAAGGTAAGGCAAAGCAAGAAAGAATTAATGCTTTATTTAAGATTTTATCTTCATTCAACATCCAGTTTTTCTATAAGTTGCAGCTACCTTGATGCCAACTTCACAAAAATACAATATAAGGAGACTTTAGATCTCACTGGGAGGATCCAGTTACAAATATATCTTTAGAATAAAGCTTTAAAGAATATTGAGGCTGAATTTCCTCTGAAGCTGGAAAATCCCCACAGTTTTCTTCTGGATTTGCCCAAGCACTACTTGACTACTTGACATCCTGTATTAAGAAATACAAGCGAGCAAAACTGTCTTGAATATCTGAGACTGTGTCTATTCCCTCTCATCTTATTTGTAGTTTTTAGCAATCTACACTGCCTTAATATGCTGCAGAGCATCTTCCTTTCATGTTGTTTATATTCAAAAGTGACTAGTAATTATAAAGGTATTTTAGTGGTAACTGAAGCAGTGCCAGGGAGTTTTCCTGGACTTTGGAATTTAATTATCAGTGCTGTACAATCACTAGAACAGTCCCTGGTATGGTTTGGCCCAGCACAACTATCACTTTCTCAAATAATACTGTGAAGAACCATGAACAAGGGACTCAACCCCACAGCCTGTGCAGATGTAACCACTCTGGAAGTTAGGGGTATTTAATAGTATAGAAGCAGAACATTTTATACCATTGATCTCAGTGCCAGGGAGCAGTCCAAGATACAGACTAAGCTCAGAGGCCAGCCGGCCTGTATCCACCGTATTAAACCCAAGTTTCTGGTAAAATAGAGTGGCTGCATGTGAACTGCCTATCAGGAATAATCCCTGGCCCACTGTAACTCCTGAATCATGCCTGGGGATTGCCTGGAGATGGCCCGTCACTGTGGGCCAAAACAGCTCTAGCATTTCAGCAGTAAAAATAATGGTGAAACTCCAGTGCCCGAAAATGTCCCCTGGCGCTGTTTAATTTAATCAGTAGAGACACATCCTCAAACATTTCCATTTTGGAATATTCAAACTGAACACATTGAAAAGGCCCAAGTTTTAGACTGATTTCTTGAAAGCTTTTGCAAGCCAGATTCCTTCAAAAGTCTGCTGCTTAGCACTTCAAAAGGAGTTATTTATGTTTTATTATTGTCATAGAACTTTATGCCTCCTTAAAGCATTTTGTAATGTGTATATTATTTCTTTGATTACTTTCCTAATAAATGAGTATAAATAATTGTTATAGAAGGCAAATGCATACAAAGCAAAATGAGTTTGGTTAGCTCAGTTTGGTTAATACTATAGTAATGTTAAGATATTTAGACACTGAAAAAGTCATTTATAACAAGTATATATTAGTTTCACAAAGATTTTTATTATACCAAAAGACAATTTAAAAAGAATAAAGGATGAGATCAGTTAAGAAAAAATGAGATCATAGAAAATTTTTTGTCTGAACTGCAAATACAATAATGACAATTTTAAGACTCAATATATTGTGTATCTTAGCTCACTCCCCATTACTGTAATACAAAACTAAATGCCCTGTGACATTGCCAGCAATAACACCAAGTTTATTTTTACATTTTATCTTTGTTACAGAACAAAAGTCTTCACTCTGAATTAAGCAGAGGAAAAAATACTTTCTCAGTTAGCACATTATAAAACTTAAAGCTTCTAAATTTTCTCTTCTTTCTTTGCCATTTTCTTATTTCATTTTTTCCTCCAGCCCTCGATATTTCTTCTTGTTCCTCTCTTTTTTTTTTTACATTTTGTTTAGAAATCTTGGTATAAATCATACAAAACTTGTTTCAAAACATACAAGTTGCCAGGTATCAAATATTTATCCTTAAAGTCTAAAATTTTGGTTTCCCTTTACTAAGGATACAGTCAGAATGCTGATTGGGTTTGACTGGTTCTCAGATATGTCCAGAAAGCTTTCTTCATTCATCAAAAAAGGGCTTGATCTTCTTGCTATACGATCATACAAGAAAAGACAACCTAGATTTTCTTTTCATTCATAGATATACTAAGAGCAGAACACTCTAATGGAAAGAAAGACACACAGATGCATTACCTAGATGCATCTTCTAGGAACCTCCCGTAGACTCATTTACAAAGAGCAGAAATGAGGTATGGGGTAGTTATTGCAAACATTGTTCCTGTCTAGAAAGCAAATTTGTGGTTGTTGCCAGGAGTAAATGAAGAACTGCAATAATTCTGAGCATTCTTAGTTCTAGTGAGACATTTTGTACAAGTTTACTTCCCCTCACCTTTTCTCTCCCCTCATTTTAACTCCAGGATGAGCAAAGGGTGATATAGTACAGTCCTACATGCCCAGTGCCCAAGGAAGATGTTAGGAATGGTCAGTGCCCTGCCTGGCACCTGCACCTTCTGTGCTTGGTTCAACGGTGACTGCACCTCTTGCCAGCTCTGTGACAGATCCTAGGTCCAAGACCTGTCCCCATACTGGTCCTGTCCTTGCACTAAGTCATTCCCCAGACTCACTGGCCTCTGGCCTAACCCAGAGATTCCTTGTAAGTTTGTCAGTTCACCTACTTCTCCTTAAAAATGTCTTCATCTGGAAACATGCTCTGAATTTAGCATAGCCTCCAGGCATCTCTTTATTGTCTCTGACAAAAAAAAAAATCTCAACTTCCAAAATTTCTGTGAGCATTGTACAACTCCAGGCTCTTGTCCACAGATTTCCATTTCCTGCTCCATTAAAATGCTCCACTACCAGTCACTGTGGGAGGGTCCATTACCCTATTTTCATTTTACCTCATTATTTCTATTCCTTCCCTGTCATCTCTTCCAAAATGTTGAGGTCATCATTAATACTAGGTCTTTCTAATTCCAAAGTCCCCAAACTGACTCCAGTCCTTTAGTGATATCAGTGCTGCCTCTGGCATGGAGCTAAAGTGTGTTTTAGGGATAGTCTAAAATTTCTCAGTTCTTGCACGTTTCAGCTATTCTGAGTTGGAAGCGGTTGAGGGTCCAGGCAGGCATCAAACCTGCTCCCACCGTCAGGAGGGCCAGGGTTGCTTTGCCTTGCAGGCAGGAGAACACTATGATGGGGGGTTGAAACCTCCTGATACCACCATGTCGGTGCCCACTCTAGGGCTGACAGCATCAACATCTACCCACCACTTCCTAAGAGAAGCAAATACCATGTGTCTCAGCTGAAAGCAGCTCGTAAGTGTGAAGGATGGTGAATCTGGTTTCTGCCACAGCGGGGGAAGCCTTGTTTTATACAATCGACAGAGTTAATGCTGCTTTGAGTCCAGCTCCCAGGAGCAGTGAGGAGGCACTGACACCTCCTGTGACTCTGCCCTTTCCTGCACTCCTCTGGGAAGCAACAAACCATAACCAACCCCAAACAGGGAGCCGCACAGGACAAGATCCTCGGATCCTCACTGGAGATCTGAAACTTCTGACTTGCCTCAGCTACTTGGGGCACTGCTCCAGCAACATGGAAATGATTAGAGAGGTGAAGTTCTAAAAACTCCTATCAATGCTTATTTTTTTAAGGCTGCGAATGTCTTTGTTTATGGAGAAAGCAGTTAGCAACCTCGACATTACTCACTGATCAGCTGACTTGAAACCTATCCACTGGTAACAGTTTAAGTATTAGATGCTTTTTGAGAACATTTTCAGCAACGGCACCACAGGATAGTGCCACATACTATTTCCCCTTGCTCTGCAAAATGCATGGCACATTATGCCCGCTGCAGTGCTGTATTAGTCCTACTCCTCCAGTACAAATAAGTAGATAGTCCCTTCTAGTTTCCAAAGAAATTTAAGGAAGCTTCCCTCTTTTCTCACAGTAATGACTGATTACCTATCCGTATCTATAAATTAGCCATCTCTTAGGTTATGCAAACGTTGTTTCCATGATTTTCAAGGTAATTTTGCACATATGTGTTCTTCTAATTACTAAGTTTAGGTCCTGACAATGGAGCCAAACCCACCACACTTCAGAACGTTCAAAGCACTTTTTCTGGCCTGACCTTCCTTCAAGATGAAATATGCAGAAGAGGCTTTGTACTTTGTAAAAATATATACAGAAAAATGGGGTTTGTAATTTTACTCAGTGAATTATTGTCAAGAAAAACCGTTTTTCAAGCAAACAGTATTTCACAGCAATTTTATGCAGCTGTAACAAACAAATTGCAGGAATACAAAGAGCATTTTCAGGCTCTTCAGACTAATAGCTTTTTTCTGTAGCAACAGACATTCCTTCCTCGGTGTGGAAAAGAAAAATGAGGAAAATGGAAAAGGAAAATTTAAAGGTTAAAAAAAATGAAAAAAAGAAGAAATGAAAAGGTTTTGTTGGAGAAGTACTCATATGTTTATCACTGAAATAATATAAAATTTCTTTTGCTCCTAAAAAAATGACAACCCACATAACATCAATTACTGAATTTCCCTTTAAGTGGGTCAGAAGCAAACTCCTATTTTGATGCATGCCTTGATAATTAATTATAAAATCTCAGTAAAACAGTTGGCTAGTGTAAAGATATTATGCAGAGAAAAAAACTGCCAACACAGACCAAAATCCAACCTTTTGGATCTCCAGGACAGCTGGCTTCAGATACGTGCACTGAGCCTAGGGCACAAATCGCTGCAGTCTGTCACGGTCCCACCTGGCCAGCACATCTGGCCAGTCCTGCCTAATGGATAACAGCTCTGTAGCAAACATCTGGCAAGGCCGGGCTATGGTTGGCATTCAAATCTTTTGCCTTCTTGGCCTTAGAGTCCCCTTTTTGGGTTGAGAAGACAGAGCCTTCACTGAGGACCAGACTCCCGGGTCTCAGAGCCGCAGAGGGAGGGTTTGCCGCTGCCAGCAGACTCTGGAAGCGGAGCGCTCAGCAAACCCCGGCCTCCAAACCGGCCGCCAGCGCTGCCGATCCCAGCCAGGGAGACAACAGCCACGGCAGGGAGGGCGCCGAGGTGGGACAGTGAAAGCTGAAGTCTAAAAAGGTGGTAGAGGCCACATGACACCCACCAGCTACTGAACAGTCGCCACTGGAAAGCAATGCACGTAATTTCTAATGTTCCCTTAAGGCACAAATACTATAAAATACATCAACAGCCACCTCAGAGGGAAGAAACATATGATTTTGCAGATTGTAAAATCCTTTACTCTCTCTCCTTCCAAATATAACACATCTATATTTACATGGCAATTTTGTGTTTTGATTAGCAACAGTTTAAACTGAAAGGTGTTTGATTATGCTTATAAAAAATTGGTTTCCTTTATATTAGAAGAAGGTTTTGGTTGTATTTTAATTAAATATCTGATAATTCACAAGGTATAAATAACAGCTTCTTGTCTACATTAAATGTCTGATGCAGCAATGCAGGCTTCAATTGCAATGCCTCTACTGCAGTCTTTGAGAACTTCAAAAATAAATTGGCAGGACTGCATTTATGTCAAGAAATAACATGGATACACTCATGTTGAGGCTTTAAAAGAAGGAGTTTCATTCAGATAGCAGTCATCACCTCTTGGTGGGTCCGTGGTCCACAGGAGTAAGGTTTAGAGATCTCTGATCACCGCTTAGTGTGTATAGGTACAATCCATTTGGCCAAAACTAAATAGCAAACATCTCACATGCACTCCACAGGAGCAGCATGGTTTTAACTCACTTTTGTCATGATTTTTCTCCTTTTATTTCTGACTAACACTAAATCTAGGAGAGTTCATCTGATCATTTTCCTAAGGTTCCATACATACAAGATAAAGAATTAGGTAGGATATAAAAATTTGGGGGATAATTTTAATCAACTGTGTTTACTATATTTTGTATACCTACCTTCATCCTATTAGTGGAATCATATAAATTTAACCAAGAGATAAATCATTATCTATTTAGCTGAAAAATGGAATTCAGCACAGACGGGGACACTTGAGCTAAGCAGCAGCTTCTGTTGAACAGAATCCAAGTACATTTCCTTCTTGGCCTCCTCCCTCCTCTCTGTTTCTGTTTGCGCAGTATCAGTTAATCTCTTGTAGTTTTTTTTTTTACTTCTAGTATTCTTTACTATCTGAAAGAATATTGCCTAAATTAGCATTTTCTTCACAAAAAGAGTCATTCTCAGAAACAAGTAGAGGTAGGTGCATGATTTATGCTCCTTCTGTTCCTTAACAGAAGGAATGTTACTGCTTAGAATATCATTCTTCACATTATTCAATTACTCACATCCATTTGCTTCAGAGCTCTTGAAAGAAATACACCCATGTGACATGAAACACATCACCAATTTACAAGAACAGTCTTCGTCTAAGGAAATAAACCACTTCCAAATTTGTGGTTTTTGCAACAATGCTGAAATGCTCATTTGCTTTGTTTTACAATAAAGATTAAGATGCAGTAGGGCATAGGTCTCAAATCCTCTCCTTTCCCTCAGCACACATAATCAAGCAAACTATACCAGGATAGAGGAAGGGTAAAGACACCCTTTGCAAGGACAGGGTATCTGCCTCTCCTGACCCCAGAACCTGCTGAAAGGCGCCGTGGGCCTCTGACCACAGCCTTGAAACCACAGTGTGGGTGGGAATCACCACTTGGAGCAGCAGATACAAGTCTTGATCGGTCTGTTAACAGTGCAGGAGTCCAAAACCACATGTTGATTTTACTGGCCTTTACCTGTCTCAGTTGTACATAAAGGGAATTCACTAATGTACAGACCTTACTCAACCTTAACAACCACTTAGGCAATTCCTTTTCCATTAGTGTCTTTTTTTTTTGTGGTGTTCAAAACTGGCAAGATGGGCTTTCTGCGTGTAATCTAAAGCAGCAGCTGCACTCAGCAGGAACAGTGACTTCATCAGAGAGCAAAGTTAAACCTCTTTGGAGCTTAAATAAAACCTTTATAAGAAAAGATTCTAAAACAAAAGATTATTTTCCTTCAAGGTATGAGGATGAGGCCAAGGATCCAACACTCAGGATCAATTTGTTGACGAGGTAAAAGAGAAACCTTGAAGAGAAACCTTGAAGTTTGCTTCAAATTTAAAGAAGGAAAAGCTAGAAAGGAACCCAATGCAAAGCAGTTTATCATGCAAGGGCCACACAGAGAGAATTCCAGGAACATTATGTCCAATTGACCCTTGCGCACAAATCTTTCAAATGTTTAATGGGAATTATTAGGAATTGTAGAAATAATTGAAAAAAAAAAAAAAAACAATACAAAGACCTGCAAAATGAAACAACAAACACTGACATTTAGCAAAAACTGTAGAGACGAAAAATGCAGAAAAGACAGTGTAACTCGTTACTTCTTAAAAGATACTATGCCTTCCTTAAAAGATACTATTTATTGCACCTAACAAGATAATTAACAAATTAAGAAATACTAGGACGTGGTTGCAAAAAAATGAAATCCTCCAGAGCTGGATCTAAAATACTTTTATGCTGGTAATGCCACAGGATTTTTTTTTTTTTTTTTTGGCTTTTCCATTTTGCTTGATCACACTTTAAGTTTCCTGGAGCGAGGATCTTTTTTAGATAGTCACAACTGGTATTTTACCAGTAAATACCTATATTCTGTTTATTGTTATTGCTCTTCTAGGTATCTGTTGGCTCTGTGTAGCTGTACTACTCACTTTTGCCTGCCAACCACCTGTCTCGGGAACAGCAGTAACTGTCATGACCAGCACTGCTCTTTATAGAATACACATTCTACAAAATAGGACAGGTTCTGATGCTTGCAAAACTGCTGCAAATTTGGAGTGATTTTATTAATTTAATAGCATTGATGTCACTGAGATCACAATATGGGTCAGTTCTCATATCATTTACAAGTGCTGAAGAACAGTAGAGCTCTCCAGCAAAATGGCAGGTATTTCACACACCCTGTTCCTTACTGAGGGGCACGTTTTAACCATGCCACCAGTTATATGTAGTTGTTGACGCTGAAGCAGGTGACCTAATTCATTGTAACAGAATGCAATGCCCAGAGAGTCTGACTCAACGCTGCCACGTACTTTTATGGACTGGACCGGAAAATGTTTCAGGTTTCTTGCATCGGTTAATGTCTTGAAAAGTTTTATTTTGCTTCTTTTTCAAATTGAACAGGCAGCCAGGATTTTCCAAAAGCAGGCACCACAAAATTGCTTGGCTTTTGAAAGAAGGAAGAAATAAATTAGCCTATACATTTTGATTTCTATTGAGTACTAATACTTTTAATATAATTTGCAGTGTTTAGAATATGAAAATATGAGTATAAAAGCAATTACAAATCACAGGGAAGAAAAAGACTAACTGGAAAATGTGACAGCTTTTAGTTTCTTTATATAACACACTACTGTTGTGTTTATTTTCTAGGGATACAGGTAATTCATTTCTTAAAGTAATAAACTCACTTAGGATAATTGCCGGGGACCATAAAATTTACAGAAGCAGCTGTTATTTAATCTTATTTTATCATTTAGGATTTTAGAAAAAGTCTGGCTCAGTAAGGCACGAATGTGGGTGTTTCTCTCAACCTCTGCTGTTCCACACCCGTGTTTTCCGACGGGCTAAGATCTGCAGAGCAGCAGCTTTCAGCTTGCAGTCACGAAACACAGAGTGTCTGAGAAACAGGTTTATTGGTTATGAGAAAGACAAGTAAAACTAGATAAGCTGTTGTGATCTGGCTTAAATTTGTTCTATAAAAACGTAAAATGACTGTCTTAAGTTAATACAAAAAAGCCAGACTGTGTTTGGAGAAAAGTTTCACACTGTTAAAACCTGGCGCTCCCTCTCTGCCACCTCTTCTCCAATATTCAGGCTTGGTTCCTCTTCATTCTTTTCCAGTACCTCTTCTGCAGGCTGTTTCACAATGCTCATGTTCACCTAGATTAGGTGACCTTTATTGGGAAAGTAGATCACAAGACATCTCCCAGAGGCTGGAAAAAGCTCTCTGAGTTTTCTGAGTTTTCTTTTACCGTTAAAATATATCATGAGTCCCTAGTGATGGGCTATGTTCAAAGACCCCAAGCACACTATGTTTTCATATTCTGACCTTTTCAACCAAAAGGAAGGAAGGAAGGAAGGAAAAGGAAGGAAGGAAAAGGAAGGAAGGAAGGAAGGAAGGAAGGAAGGAAGGAAGGAAGGAAGGAAGGA
>JAWLRI010000031.1:3773854-3816860 GCA_034781795.1 Crypturellus tataupa
GGCGGACCCGCTCCTGCCCTTGGGGACACGGGATGCCGGACTTGCTGCTGCCCCGCATCGTTGTGGCCGTGTCCCCTGACGCTGGATTTGGGCCGGCAGCGCTGGATCCTGCGCTGGAGCCGTCCAGGGAAGCCCAGCACAGGCGCTGTTGGGAAGCGGCTGCCCCATTCCCACATGGAGCGTCCCCAGGGCCGAGGCAAACAGTCCCCGTCGGGGCATCCCCAGCCGCTGCCTCCGCCGAGGCGCAAGGCGAAGTGGCCAGGGGGAGCAGGTCACCGCAGCCCCCGTCAGCACCGCGCGGCCTCCGGTTGCGCCGGGTGTGGGATCTGTATCAACACTTGCAGTTTTATTATGCAAGAAGAAGACAGAATGCCTTGCTTTGTTCCAAAGCAATAGTCATTTCGGGTGTTTGGAGAGAGTGAAAAAAATAAAGGAGAAAAAGCAGTAGATGCAGCGCCAAATGGCAAAGGTGGTTGGGGTTAGCCATCGCATCCAGCTTCCAGCAAGAAAGGGATAAAATGGGGAAGCGCTGCAAATCCGGGTTACAGGAAGGCAGGCTGCATGAAGCACTGGCGGGTGCAAAGAGAGCTGGCACCTCCTAGTTTTACTCAGGTGATGAGCAAACATTGTTTGGTGATTTTTCTATTTTTTGACTGTGAGGTGGGTGTGCGAGCTCTAACCCACCCAAAAAGGGATGCCGCTGACTAAATCTCAAAGGGGAAAGGGCAGGGTTCCCCCCCGCCCTGTTTATGTTGAGCACCAGCTTCTCCAGCTCTCCTCTACCTAGAGGAGAAAAGAAAGGATAGCCAAACAAAGTATATTTATAGGCATTACAGCAAGCTCGGCAAAACCAAGTGCAGGACACTTCTCTCATTCTTTTAGCCTCAAGAGTTGACTGTTCGGTGACTTGATGCACCAAGGTGCTAAAGAAAGATGTAAGGCCGGAAGGAATGTTATGAGAAGAAGACACGGGCCCTGCTTAGGGGCTCCAGCTCCAGTTTACACCCAAACCCCCCACCATCAGCAGCCTGCAGAGGCTGCGCAGGCTTCTGCCACTGGCGGGTTGGACACGCAGGGATGGCAGCTGAAGGGCAGAGGAAGGGTATGATAGCAGTGAATCAGCAAGACAAGGCACCTCTTGGTTTCATAAGACCCAACTTAGAAGAAGACATTTGCTAAAGGGGCAAGCCTCCTTTATATGTTTTTTGTGGTCATTCGTGTTCTTTCTCTGCATGTTATGAGCTTGCTTCATGAATGTGCATGGTGGTCATGAACGTGTTCGTCCATATGACACCTCAGCAGAACTTATCCTTAGCTCTCCTTACTGAATATACCTTGTCTGGTGGGCTAGGGTTTGTCGTTTGCTTATGGCTGCATTGCTGGTGGTGGCTGATGGGCATCTTTGTGTCCATTTAATATACTCAGCTGTATCTGTTTTTCAGTGAATGAATCTTAGCTTGAATCATTTTTCTACTATGGTATTTCAATCTCCTTCTAGGTCTTCAGGTCTTAAGGCGATCCAGCCCTTTCTGAAAGACAACCCCCTTCTCCTATTAACTCACCCATCTTTGATCAGAAAGCTCCATGTGCTGTATGAATGAAAATGTTAAATAAGATTCCCAGCTGATCCTTTAGAAATCACTAATAGCTTTTCTCTGTTTCCCTTTGAATATTCTCTCATCCCATTTTCCTAGGTCCAAATTTAGCTCCCAGTCCTTTTCCTAGGTTCTATTTAAACTACTAATTTCCTCTGCGATGATGCTGTAGTGAAGTGCAAATAAATCAGTTCAACTGCATTTCCTTTGCCTAAAAAAAAAAAAAAAAAAAGTTAGATGAGCACAACCTAATTTGGGAAAACAGTCCTGCATTTTACTGTTTATTATTATTATTATTTTTTTTGCAAAAACTTTAGGGCATGTTTTGAAGCAAAGAATAAAGTCTTCACTTGGATCTGAATAAGAGCTAGGACTGTAACTGTACAAATCATGTTCCCCCAGTGTACTAATGGCTGTTTATAGGGGACCATTTCTAACCAAGTGTAATTGTCAAGAAAATTTGCTGTGATCCCAGAACTGTCTTTTGGGATGGAAACTGTCTGCTCTCTCTGACATGATTGTGTTTTAAAATTCACTTCTCCCTTGCTTGTAGTTGCTGCCATTCTTGCTATTATCCCATTTTTAGTTGTGCTGATTGCAATAAAATACTCGTTCAGGTAAAGCCTTTAACCAGAACAATCTGGGTTTCTCAGAGCCCTAGATAAAAGTTTTGTTCATCTCTATCACAAGCAAAAGATATTTAGACTTCCCCAAAAATATTTAGATCCCCTCAAATTCTTTATGAATTACCATTAATTCATAAAAATTAATTAATTAATTCAGAAAAGCAGAAAAAACAGATTTTTGTTATTCTTATTTTTCTATCTGCAGCTTTGTATCATTGGCTCCTGATCACTTATGCTGGTTATATTGAAGATAAATTTTATTAATATTTTGCACCCTATGTACTCACTTACAGAGTGTCCTTAAATCATCTCTTAAATTATAGTTATTGAAGATGCTGCATTTCCAAGGTTTTCACCTGACAGTAATTAGTTACCTAGTGCTTTGGTAACCCACCCCAATGGTTTTAAACATTCTGCTTGAATTACTCACAGATTGAAGCTATAGGGAAAATGCAATCAGGTTTTCCCCTTTCATTGATTATTTGCACTTTCTTTAAAGGGAAAGATTAAGCATCATGAAGTCAAAAACTGGTCTCTTCAGCATTTCTCTTGAAATATACTGCCTTACTGAGGATTCTTTGCTTACACTCACTCGAGACTTGTCAGCTATTTTTTCAAGCTATTTAATGTGCCTTGTTGTTACTGTATCATTTAATTTCCTAGTCAAACAACGTGGTGTATTTTGTCAAAAGCCTTAGGAATGTCCTTAGGTTTACACTCATTGATCCATTTCATAGCCCTATTTCAGAAAATTAAAAGTCTGACAAAATTTGTCTTTCCTAGAGTTCTGTTATCATTTCTGTTATCTGTGCTCTGCTATCAGTTTTCTGAGTGACCTACTATATCACAAAACTATAGAATAAATGAGGTAAGAAAAACTTAAAAGATCTCTGAGGAATACTGTCTAGTCACTAGTTTCAGGCAAGTATGACAAATCTTTTACTTTATCTGAAGTTTTATAGTTATTAATAAGGAACTCCCCAAAACATTGAAGTCCTCCCTGCTCCCTCACCATTCCCCCCACTTATCTGTGAAATTCATCCAATTTTAAGATTTTAAGATGGCATCTCACAGAAAAAGGCATCAGGCCAAAATCACAGTGAAAGAGAAACTGAGATGCGAAGGAAGATCTGTGCTAACCTCTTGGTCTGCGTTGCAGCTGAGGGTAAATTTGAGTAGGAAGCTGCAAATATTGTCACTGAATCTAATCCATCCCCTGCCCTATCATTCCACACGTGTGAAACTCAACAGTTAGAGTCAAACCCATCTCTGCTTGAGCTTCATGTTTCCCAGAGGGGCTCCTTTTCTAGACTCTTGGAGTGTTTGCTGTCTCTGCTCAGAATAAGAATACTTGACCTCTGTTGTACTCTATTTCGTCAATGCATTGCAGCAGATATTTCTATCAAGGATGGAAAAGCAACCAAGAGATAACTGGTAATATCTGCGTATAATGTTGTGCTTTGTGTTCTTTCCCTACAAATTTACTAGGAAAAAAAGTAAAGAAATTATACTTTTAAAATGGAAACACGTTTCTAAGATTAAATTTTGCCACAGAATCTCTCATTAAACATCTGTAGTTAAAAGGAAAACAATTGTATTGAAAAGCAGCACCAACACCCAGTAATTTTGGAGAAAAAAAACCCTACAAATTGCTGTATCAACTAATCTGCCTTGTTAAAAGCATGCTGAGCGCCTTCTTTAGTTCCTTTTTCTTTACGAAGGCAAAGAAGGTGGATCGCACAATAGCAGGAAATTTAAGCTGGTCTGTGCAACTCATAAAGCTAATTTCATTCTTTGGCTTTAAAGGAGTGAAGGAAATGAAACCCATTCCAATTTTCTAATGGTTTCACAGGGAGAGAAACTCATGATCTGACAAAAGATAAATATTTGCCACTAATTGTCTACTCTCACCTTTGCTTTTTCACTTTTACTTTTATTGCCCCTGAGGTGGGTGTATCTGATTGTGTCAGGAATGACTGCGTTACTAATATACTGAAATTACTAAAATAAACAACACCAACCTCCTTGAGTGTCCAAACCACATTTGTTGTTTATCCAGCCGTCTTAAGCTGGAATATGGGTGATACGCAAAATAAAACTGTAACAGCAAGAGCCTGGCCAGCCACGTTTTCTCTGCGAGAGACAGAACATCTGTTTGTGCTCCCTCGCAGCCCAGGGAAGAGCTACACGTCTGTCTGTCTTACTGCACTGGTGTCTGTATGAGAGCCGCTGGCCCACGCTGTCACCGAACGTGTTGGGAAGCAGTGACGCTCCAGGCCTCCCCAAAGCTAGATGTTGGCCTCCCGTTGAGTTCAGGTCACTGCTGCCATGAAGGGACCTGACCTGGTTGTGAAAACAGCCCCAAAATTACAGGCAGTCAAATCCCTCGGGTTCCTGATACTGTAGCAATTGAAGTGCAGGGAAATTTTAAAATAAATGTTTGGATACTTAGGCACAGGCTGCATGAAAACAAGAGAAACCTGCTCGTTACGGTTCCCAGCAGGAGACGCGCGGGTGCTGAAGGAAGGTCAGAGCGTGGGCCCGGGAGCTGTGTGTGGCCCAGCCCCGATCTTCCCGGCCACGGTGACCTCGGCAAGACGAGGACCCTGCGCTCGGTGCAGCAGCTCCCGGGGCAGCAGCTCCCGCTCCCGGCACCGCTTTGCAGCTCTCCTGGCTCTGCTGCCTCTGGAAGGGAGCAGCCAGCCCTGCCCATGCCCCGTTCATCTCCCGCTGCTTGTTCGGCCTTCCGAGTAACCCGTGTCCTCATCTCTGACCCGTTAGTCAGCCCTTGCTACAAAGGACCTTTTATAACTTCCTGAAGACCCTCCTCTTCAAAAGGTTTGAAAAATGGCACAGAATAATAAAAAAAATATTACTTTAAATTTCACTAAATTCTCCATTTAAAATAAGCAACTGCTTCATTGTCATTGTCTGGGCCCTAAAACTGCCTTTTCGCTTTGGGGTATCTTCGTATTTGTTGGCTAAGCGACAATGACTTTTTTCGCTCCTTTTGCCGTGGTATCCTGTTGTGCTGGAGGTGAGATGGGGCTGCAGGCGAAGGGTCACAGATCTGGCTTCCACACCCTGCTGAGCTATTTAGCTGAAAAGCTGGCCACGGTGCAGAACCATTTTGGGTCAAATCCATGGGCGTGGAGACAACGGTTATGAATACCAGAGTCTTTCCATGACAGAACTCTAATCCTGATTTATTCTCATAAAGCGGAGGCCAAGCCTCTTTGTAGATACCCAGATTTTGGATTGCCCAGGACTGTGGACTAGAACATCTCCTTAACCAAGGGCTGAGAAATTTTACAAGAATTGCCCTGTCACGGTACCTGGCTGCCAATTCTGTACCTAACAGACATAAAAATGGGAAGGATATAACAACTCCATGGAAGTAGCTGCTATTTGCTTGGAGCTGTCCATCAAACAAGGAGGACAACAAACAGAAATTTAACCAATGCTCCTTCAAGTTAAGAATCTTAAGTCTTATTACAATAGGTAAGACCAGGGCATCATCCACTCCAGTGCTGAAATTCGGAAACAGGCTGGAGTAACACTAATGTAACAGGTTGCAGGAGCAATCACATTTCCTCCTGGCCATCGCACAGAAGCAATGAGCATCCCTGCTTGTAGCAGTCAGTCCTTCCAACACAGACACCTCTGTCTCCCTGTGCTGCTCAAAGCCTCTCCCTGTGCTCTGCTACTATTCCCTCTCCTCTCCTTACCAGCAGCCTTGTCTTCCATCTTTCAGATTTCCATTCAGTGGGCCGATTTTTGAAAAAATGCTGAAGATGCGGGACTGTCTATGGAGTCCCTAATTGCTTTGTTTGGGCATGTAGAGCAGTGGTGATGAATGTACCACTTTGAAAGCACAGAATCTGGAATTTGCTTCAGACTAGTTGTCTTTCCCTTTGCATCCCTGCCAAGCTTTGCTCTGGCCATACATGAATCTGATATGGCCTTTCGTAACATAATGAGTCTGGACTGTTTTTATAAATTAGAGATTCTCCCACGGGAATACAGGCAGGCTAGCACCTAAAATAATGGTTATTAATAACCAGCTTTTAATGATTATTAATAAAGCGCAGATGACACACTGCTGGGTCACTGCTATGTGTTCCTCTTTGCTCTCGCTTTTGCTCTTGCACAGTGAATGCAGGTGGGCATGAGAAAGGGAAGCTATGTTGTTCCATCAGGAATAGGAAACCGTCCATCACACATGAAAGGAACAGTATTTGCCTTAGCACATGGTCGCCTTGAGAAGCTTGCAAAATACTATGTCTAATTTTTGATAAATCAGAAGATTTCAATAAAAGATCTGCTTACATTTTTGGTACAACCAAGGTTTAGGTTCTTTGCTGATTTTGGACCCATATGTCTGATGTTCCATATCAACATGCTTTGGAAATATTTTGTTTCTGTTCTCAGTTACTAGGCATTATTAATAATGAGCTGCCATAACAGAGTTTAAGATAAGAAAGAAAAGCAGAAAGAAAAGCATGCTCCTACGATCTGGGAGAAAGGGAGAAATGCATTTGGTGGAAGGCACAGTGAGAAAAACACTGCTAGGGGCAAGCAGATCCCAAAGCACAGCATCTTAAGAAACCATTTTTAATGGATTTATTGTCACTGATGACTGTCTTTTAAATAAATTATAGAAAAGCTGTGGTGTGAATTCACCTGACTTAGACATGTAAATGGTGAATGAATTCATCAACTAAGGAAAAAGTCTTCAGCTGGGTTTTTTTTTTTTTGAGCTCATTCTACTCATCTCTTACCCAGTTGCCTGTCTAGGAACTGCAGGAATGTCCTATCTTTCCATAACCTCTTGCCCCCTTAACAGAGATTGGCCAAAATGCAAAAGATACTAGAACAGATGTACACACGCTCATATCCATATGGTGTGAATAAAAACAGTCTTCCTTGTAGAAAGCCAAGCTAAAGTTTAGAGATTACATGTGAATTAGCACAATATTATCCCCAAGAGGATGGGAGAAAAAGAAGCCACAGCTTTGAGCAGAGCCCTGTTCTGTATTATGCACTTCATCAGCACCACACAATTGCAGAGCTCTCTGCAATTCTGGACAACAAACTAAAAGCTTGAATTGTATCTTGTTTTTATAGTACAACAAATTACCTCATAAACTTACTATTCTTTTCTGCACTTATGGAGTATGAAGGGAAGGTTGGTGGATGGACTGAAAAAAATGCTTTTTTTCAGTAGGAAAATCCTGCATGTTGAATTCACTGGACAGGAATTTGTGTAGGCTCGTGCTGGAAAAATAGCAAAAAGGTCTTGAAACACCCCTTTATTATAGAGAAGTTTGTATACACAGATGACATGTATTTACAACCAGCTTTTCTCAAACAGATGATTATTTAAAATCGCTCACAAACCAATCAAGAATGACAGAAAATGAAGCTTAGAAGCCAAGAAAGCCACCCTAACCCCCAAATTCCATTTAATTCTGAAAGCTAATTGTATGGGCTGAGGCAACAGTCCATAGAGTTACCCTGGGGAGAGCAATTTGACAGTGGCAGAGAGCAATGGATAGACTTGGAGGTTGGTTCAATCAAATGCATTTCCGAGTTTGATCTCAGAGTGCGTGAAGTATGGTGTGAAATGTCAGCAGATAGGTGGGGACCTGCCTTTTCCCAGGTATATGGAAGAGATAGGCAGAAAGAGAGCCTTGCCTTTCCTTCCATGGCCTGTGGAAGGGCAGAGCTCAGTGGCAACCTCTGCGGAAAGAAGCTTTTGGTTCTGTGTTTCTCTGGAAAACACTTTTCCAGAAAAAAACAGGAAAACCTCTTCTCTGGACTGCACAGTGGAGTCAGTGCACAGTGGGCAAGAACGTGTGTCCTCCTTAGGGACCATGCCACCTTCTGCAGGGATGGTGTCTTCTGGTGTCTCTCCAAACTGTGATTCACCCCGCCCTGCCCTCTGCCTGGCACTGTGTGCAATGGTGTCAGTCAGCAGATTTAACCACCCCAAAATGCACAGGAGGGACCATGGGGGGGAGCGGTGAGAGGTAGAAACACACTGGTCTTATTTCCCTTTTCAGCTCCTTTGCAATTAAAAGTAGAACTTTCATCAACAAGAAAAAGTTGCATGTGCAGGAGGCACTTCTCAGGGGAAGAAAAATAATACCTCACACAAACTTTCATGGATAGATGAGTCCCATGAGAAGGATTCTCAGCACAACCCGTTCAGTCACAGAAAGGAATCTAAAATCCCCCTGTTGATGTATATGAGAAACACACAAAAGATACTTGCTAATGCTTGGGAAGTTACATGCATAAGTTTCCCACAGGTTGGGAAAATATACCTTAGGATCTGCATAACTTACTTCACACTCAAAAGAACATTGCAATATTTACAGGCACATTCCGATGGAAAAAAATATTTGCATATTGAGTGCCAAAGACACAGCTTTGTCACCAAGCTATGTGACTTAAAAGCACAGGTTTTGTGACCTCCAAAAGCAGAGATTTTGTGACTATTTGAAAGGTTGCTGGAGAGAAAAAAAAAAAGTGGTATAGACACAAAAAAGAAAATTACAATAATTGGGCAACAATCCTTTTTCTAATTTTTTTGGTCACTGGAATGGTTGCAGCCTGGGTCAAAGTGAGTCCACACAGTCACAGATCCTGGCTTACTACAGTACATCATAGAGCACTTTTTTTCCAGCTTCTCACATCCCTTTTTCCCAATTAATTGTTTCCCATTAGCCCCTTGTGGTCAGCATCTTTCATAGCACAGTGACTTCACAACCTTTGTGGAACAGCGATGAAGTGGAATGTCACCTCTTCGGACTTAGTTTGCATTCTGAGTGGAAAGTGGGCATTGGAGAAACACTTTTTAATGCCCTGGAAAAAGGGAAAGTTACACTGAACCTGATTGAGACTGCAGATTTCTGAGTTCTCTAGCACTGCATGTCAGACAGGGTGGAAAAAGCTATTCAGTGACTAGTGTAACCTCATCACTACCCAATGGTTCTGAAACTAGTTCAGCACACTACTGTGGTTGCAGCAAATTATTAAAACTATACAATTTTAAACATACAGTATAGGTTTCAATATGTCAGCAAAACAACAAAATATAACCCATAGGGGTTATCTCCAAGAAGTGAAATTATCACACTATTGCTCCAACGTCTGGGAAGTAAAGCTGTCCTCCCTGGGTCCACAGCACGTTCTCACTTATGCTGACACATACGGTGGTGGAGGATCCTTAGCAGCTCCATTCACAGGATCATCATATGGTGGCAACAGCACCTGCAGGAAAGGAAAGAAAGTTTTATTTTTTAAAAAAGAAGCCAGCTGCTAAATTTGTCAGATAAAATCGTAAGGCCTTGTCCTAAAATATAGCAAAAGTGAATAAATTAGTAAATAGGAGATGTTGCAAAAGTGAACATTTAGAAAACAAAATACTTCTTCCATTTCAGTTTATATGTGTGCTTTCATTATACAGGAAAAAAAAAAAAGATTTCTTCCCATTTCTTACTGACCCCCGTGACAGGTGGATTTGAGTCACAGGTCACTGATTGCGGGTACCTGAATCTGCGCAGTCTGGCAGGGACAGGAGCTGCTTATTCTGCAGCCATCATCCTCAAGAGCTCTTAAACCGCATCTCCCGGAGAAGAGCTCAAACTGTGAAGCTGGAGGGAGAGAAGAAAAGTCCCAGAACTTCTCTGGCTGAGATCATGCTGGAGTAACTAGTAAGTATTTTCGAGTGGGGAAACGGGCAAAAATTACCCAATGTCTAATTAAATCTCCAACTGAGTGCTCATAGGGCATTCAGCTGTGAGAAGGAAGGCCTAGATTCCTGTAAGTGCCCTTCAGTTAAAATTTAAGTATCAGATAGAAGTTAGGACAGGTTTAATCAGACATCATCCCCATTCATAGCTGTGAGGCAAGACAGCTTCTTGGGACATGGGAGATGCAATTTTAGGTCACCCTGTGGCCTAACCAGCGTGCTAGCCACTACCCAGCATGGATGTGGAAAGGCACATGCTCTGGGAATCCCACAGGGACTGCGTTCTTGGCACATGTTCAGGACACATAAGCTGAATATCTCAACACACCTTGGGAAAATCCCAATCTATGACAGTCAATGGACATTCTGCCATGAGAGGATTTCCGCCAGTATTCTTAAAGCCGATAGTTTGCCTTCTGCAAAGAAACTTCCATAATCTTCCCTCTCAGACCTCAGCCACAATATTTTTTTCCTATAGATTTAAATAAACTTTGGATCAGATGCTTCAAATACATTTCCAAGAGTGATTCATGTTAAACTTCTGTGAGTTTACAGACATGCATTGATGAGCATGTGTTCAAGTACATCTGTGCACATGCCTGCTGGATTACAAAACGGATACCTTGGCATCTTCAGCCCTTCGTCAAAAAAGCCTTCATTATTTAGAAAAGGAAATTCTAATACATTTGCCAGAATCATCACTCTTTATTAATACCATATGTCTGAGCTTGTAAGTAGAATATACTATGCATGCATCCAGTACAAAATCTGAAAAGGTTTGTATTGAAAAACATTTCATATATCAACTTAAAGAATGCAAACAACTTATGTTGTGCTACATACCTAGTGAAATTATAATAACATATAGAACTTAAATAAATATTATAAAAGTCTTAAATATATGTCACAATGCAACCTCGGTAAATCACACTGCTAAGCATGCAGACACTTGAATTGGGATCCTCTCCCTAGTGCTGATCATTTGTTTAGGAACAACTAAACAAGTATCCTTGTGTTACTAAAAACGGCATTAGTTTCTGGACTGTACTGAAACACATGCATTAGCTGATTATGAAGCCCTGCAATTAGTAATTAAATCTGTTCTGTTCTAAAGGCAAGTCTGAAAATAAAGAACATATTATAATAATTTAGCCCTCTTTTTGCACTCTTTTAAGGGCTAAGTCCCAAACTATGGCCTTTTCTTTTCAGATTCAGAGTCCTCAAGGTTGATAAGAAATGACAGTGAACTTCATCCAAAAAGTTGTCCATCTTCCAAACCAATATATCTCAGATTTGCTCAGACCTTCTTTCAGATCAATGAATCCTAGACTGCTGTCGTTAAAAAAAGTTACATAAATGCAATGTTGGCATTTAGGGTACTGCCATTTGTTTTCAAGAGGGACATTTATTTTGATGAAAAGTCTACTGACATGAACGAGATTCTTAACTCTCTGTGGCATCCTGAATGAAAAGAGGTCCATTAGGTAGGAAAAGAACCTCCTAATAAGACTCTTCCCATGCTCTTGGGAGGTAAACACTCAACTTCACTCACACACATGGGTCAATGAACCAATACAGCCTCCGAAGACACCTTCAGAAGACACTTCAGCCACTGCCTAAATCCTAAAGCACACACATTTCTATAGAAATAGTCAATATGGGGGATGAATTGCACAGGCCACTAAAAAGGCTCAAAAGGGTCACAAGAAAATAACTATGTTGGAAGGCACAAGAGTGTTTGTGAAATGTCAGTAATGACAGGGTCACTCTATTGCTTGAAAATGTTATTTATCTGAACAGTTCTATTACTGATGAGTTTACAGGCTTACTCCCAGATTATTGGTTATTTAGAAATCTTGATTTTGCAGTTCCTTGACATGAACAGGATAGTGACCTGTAAAGTATAATTAATGCAGAATAAGCTGTTGCAAAATTAATACCTCTTCCTAGCAGAGTTTGAGTTAGACAAAGGAAATATGGACAGAATATTACACAAAGGTTAAGGTGAATGAAGAGAATGGACAACACCTGGAAGAAGGGACTCAAGAGTATGTGAAATGCTTGGGGCCAGCCATTGATGCCAAGGACCTCAATGTAACTTCATTCACCATCCTCATGCCATTAGAACAGTAAAAGTCCTTTTAATGCATTTAGCTGTTCTGCTTTCAGTCACCATGCTCTTGTTACTGTGCTTAATTGTTTGCCAACTGTAAGTCAAAAGTCACTATTAAGCTACCATGGCAATTGGAGCGGTTCGTCAGTCTGGCCATGATTACAAATTATTTTTTACTTACACATGACTTTACCTTAATAATCTCATTTTTTTTCTCAATTAAGTCTATTTTGGCCAAAGGTTAAAATGTGATAAAACCTGAATTATATCAACTTTTAACTATTTACTGTTGAACTGTTTAACAGTTAAAAAAATCCTGAGGAAATGAGAACATGATGAAAAATATAATTACAATAGTTATGTCTTATCTTGCATTAATCTTAAATTTCATCATTGTTTAATGGAAGCAGTGCCTTGGACACTGTCTTGGAAATGCCTTGGACACAGAACAGCTTAGCTGCTCATGTAGTTCCTTGCTCCCAACATTATTTAAGCATTTAGCTATAAGAAGCCTTGATGTGTGCAATATACAGAAATAATCCAGAACTGACCCAAGAGAAATTATGGTCCTGATGTCATACAAATTACTTGGATAATTGTGTTACATAAACCTCTCTTTTAAAGCACATGATACAGGATGACCTTCCCTGGAAGAAATAATTACAATATGATTTTTCCAAAGGCTAAAACATACTTTGTTAATATAAACATACGTAGTATCTTATCCTGGTCAACATATTTTAGGGGAATAAACTTGTTAAGATGGTTTATGCCTAAGAAGAAATATGGGCATTTAGTTCCACTGTTATGTGAACTTGCAGTAGAAAAAATTCTTTCTTCAGCACACACAGGTTATCTAACATTGCTGCATTTTTTCCTATCTGAACTAAAGATCTTAGATATATTTAGTTTCTAAAACACCAACTATACTTAGTTCTGTGTGGGCTAAATGTAAATATTTAATTGATTGCTTTTGCATTCTTAAGGGTCTCACTCCCGATTCCCTGAAATTCATAAATATCTCACTGTGTCTTCAAAGAGCTTTGGATCACATTTGTCCATACTCATTTGCATCCTTCACTGAATGGAATGGTACAATTGTCACATGAAAGCTCTCAGTTTTAAAACAGGATTTTGGCTTGTAGCTGTATGCATACTTTGTGAGTTTTCATAGTATAATACCTTGATGATGTCTTGTTAAAAACAAACTAACCCTAAAATACTTTTTTTCTAACATCATCTAGAACCGAAATGCATTTGATGATGCCAAAAAGCTATAGATTAAAAATTACAATGGTATGTGCTGATAGGTGGCAGGAAGCATTCAAGATGTTTTCTCATACTTTATTTTACAGATGCATCGGTTCTTCAGTCTCCTTTTTATAAACCAAGGAATATTGTACAATTGGAAAATAAATTAGAAGAAAACCCCTTATATGTAGCAGATTATATAAAGAAATCTTAAGATAAAAACAAATCTACATCCAAATATTTAAAATTCTGATTTTCATCATATGAATCAAGTGCGCTGAACTGTTGGCTAGTGTCTGAATTCTTCTTGTAAACATGAACAGGATATTTCTATTTCTCAAAATGAATGGTTTATTCTGGTGCTGGCCTTATGAATTCTCAACATTTCAACAATTGCACTTGGAAACACAGAGAGTTGAATAATTTGTGAGAAGAAGAAGACTCTACCATCCTATAAAGCAAGAGATCATCTCCCTCCCCCCTGTAATGAGGAGGAACGATTCCATGGCGCAGTAACTCCGGACTTCTTTACTTCTGAAGATTCCTCAGGACAACAACATCAGGGAACACAACAAACACAACTACCTACGAGCTTTTCCAAAAAACTACAGTCCTTCAGCCTAAAAAACTTCAGGGTAAAGGACAGCTGCGTAAAGGACAGATTACACCAATGTACAATATTTAGGCACCATCAATTTACAAATAGCAGTTGAGTGAAATTAGGGTCATCACTATTGCAATTTAATCCTGGTTCTATCTTTGATTCTTTGAATTTTGGTAAGTCATGTGACTTTCTCTTCGAAAGATTTTCCATTTGTAAACCAGGCACATTATTTACAACAGCTTAAAAGTAAGAAAGCTTAGGATATACTTAACACTCTCTTGGATGAAGCTTGCATGTGATTATAAGAGACAGGACTAAATTGTGAAAATACTTACAAATTAAGGATATATTTGCAGAAAATTTGGCCTATACCTGGAAATGTCTATGCCAGCCCTTCTCCACAACAATGTGTGCTTATGTATCATTCTTCTGCAGAAGTGATATTTGCGCTGATGAGATGCTGACACTTAGCTGTTCAGACAACTAAACCCCTAAGAATTCTCAATGGGGGTCTGTGCTGACATGCAGGGAGGGAAGTGAGAGCGAGCCTTTCTCTTATACAGCTTTTAATGCTTTCTTCCCTAACATCCTCACAGGTAGGCTGATGAAGTACAGGAGAGAGAAATCATCAGTGAGGTGGACTGAAAAGCACCTGAACTGCTGGGCTCGGCAGGTTGTGCTCAGTGGCATGAAGGTCAGCCAGAGGCCAGTGATCAGTGGTGCACCAATACTGTGGCCAACACTGTTAAACGTCTTCATTAACGACCCGGATGGTGGGGCCTCAGCAAGTCTGCTGATGACTCAAGACTGGGAGGAGTGACTGATGCATCAGGGAACGGTGCTGCCATTCAGAAAAGGCTGGAGTGACCGGACAGATAAGCAGAGAAAAACCTGATAAAATCTAAGCAAGGGAACAGCTAATTCCTTGCACTTGAGGAGGAATAACCTCAGGCACTAGAATATGCTGGAGGCTGGAAAACAGGTTGGCAGAGAAGGCCTCGGGGGTGTTGGTGGACAAGGAATTGTCCATGAGCCAGAAACGTGCCCTTGCAATGAAGACCAAAGATCTGGGGTGCATTAGGCAATATGTTGCCAGCAGGTCAGGGGAGCTTGACGGCTTTCCTTCGACTCAACTGTGGTGAGATAGAACTGGAATGCTGGATCCTGCACAGGAGGACATGGAGCAAGTCCAATGAGGGGCCACAAAGATGGTGAAGGGACTGCAGCATCTCTCACAGGAGGTGAAGGTGTGAGAGCTGGGCTGAGTATTCAGCCTGGAAAAGAGAAGGCTGAGGGGGAATCTTATCACTGTTTATAAATATCTGGTGGGAAGATGTCAAGAGGATGGAGCCAGACTCCTCTCAGTGGTGCCCAGTGACAGGATGAGAGGCAATGGACAATCCACTCTAGGTGACCCTTCTGGAGCATGGAGGTTGGATCAAGCTGTGACAGGAATAGTGGATCTACTGCTGCTCTGTACTGCAGGTAAGAGTGCTGAGCCTCTGGGATTTCTTTGGCCAGGAACTTCTCCAATATGTAGCTCCTGGAGCCCTTGACATAGTGATTGAAAGAACAGTGCTAAAATAGTGCTGAAAGCTGAAATAAAAGGTTACTGTACATTTTCTCTCTTGTGTCTGCTCTTTTTTTCCTCTCCCTTCATAATTCAGGATAAAATTTCTCCTTGATGTAGCACAGAGACGATGCATCAGGTTAAGTGGCAATTTAGCTGAAATATGAGGTTTTAAGTAGCACGTGCTTAGCTGCCCCAGCTCTCTGGGATTATTTCATCTCAATGATTTCAACACAAAGCCAGGCACCTACTTGTTCCAAACTGTTGAGAGGCATTGCCAAATGTACAGTTGTTGCTGTGCTGTTGTTTGGAGTAATTGTAATGAGTGTATCATCAAATTTACCATTTTCATGATTACTTCTCTCCTTTCCTGTCATTCACCCAGCCAAGAGGAGTGGAATTTCCTTCTACAGGTGTGATGCTTTGAGAAGCCTTTCATTACAACCTCTATTCAGCTGCAAAGAAGCAAGTAGCTAACCTCAAAACTGCTCTAAAAGAAAGGCTGCTCAAGTAGAACACCTGTCTGGTTCAAAAGAGTCCCGAGAGCCCTCTCATAGTGCTGGGATCTTGACTACACAAATATTATGAAGATCACCTAGGGAAAATGAGGATTTCTGTGTGCATAAACAGCTATAGCTTGCTGATTATTTCACTCTGTATATAGAAATTGCTGAGAATAATTCTCTCTCTGCAACATTTTCCTGATGATCCTGACATTATATTTTTAATGAGATGTATGAGAATATAGAGGAAAAGGAAAAATTAAAGGTGAGCTAATAAATGCAGAGTGATTCTGAGTATGATTAGTCTCCTTAGTAGAATGGCTGAAGATACCATTTTTGGTGTGCAAAAATATTTGGTAAGAACACATACACTTTTTTTTTCTGAAGATTTTCAGAAATACAAATCTTCTCAGGGAAGCCCTATTCTAGAGGCCTTGGGCACCAGGTGGCAGCTATTTCCTTTAGTAGTGTGTATAATGCTGAGCACCAGACTGTGTGTAAGCATCAGTGACATAATTAAACAACTATTGCATTTTACTTCAAAAGAAATAAGAATATTAATGTAGCACACATTTTTTTCTACCAATTTACTGAATATTATATATACTTTTTTTTTAAGACAAACTGCTGCAAAGTTTCCAAAATTTCAGTACATATGGTGGGAATTAGCAAAGCCTAGCATGAATTTCTGATTTTTTTTTTCTAAAAAAAGGTGCCCAAGAGTTCTGAATCCCTAGGGCTTTTGAGGTATCTCAGAGAATAAAGACATCTGAAATCTTTTGCTACTTTTAAAAATGAATTTCATAAACAGTAGGTGCAAATAATCTGGCCATCTGATCTGGTCATCTCTGAGGTAACTTCAGAAACATAAGCAGTATTTGTCCAGGAAGAAGAGTAGATCACAAACTCAGAGAGAAGTTGACTGAAACAGATGCAAGTACTAGGACTAAATCCTTTCGGAATATAGAGAAAAAACACTGGAACCCACTAACATGAAAGCACATTTTACCCTCACTGAATGAAAAGACCAACAGCCTTCTGGAGAAAGGGAAGCTTTTTCATCATATTGAGGAAACAGGAAAAATAATAGCAATTCTGTGCTGAGAAGCATTCATTAAATGTTGCCTACAAGGTAAGCGCTAGAGAAAGAACTGAGGATTAGCTTTGATGACACTGCAGCTAAACCTGCCCGTGCACGAACAGCTCTACTGGTTCGGGTGACAGGTCCATCCAGACAGCAGTGATCAGCGATGGATGCTAAAGAAAGAGCAGTGTAAGCATATATAGTCCTGAGTGGCCCCAAATAGCAACCTACCAGAAACGTACATGTTAAAGATGTACTGAATTATAGGTCAAGTCTTGGGGAATTTCCCTTTTACTGATTTTTCTAGCCTGTATTTGAATGCATTTAAACTTTTGGGATCCATGATATCCTCTGGCAAGGAACCTCCGGTTAATGTGTGTTCTGTGAAGAGATACCTTCTTGCTACGAAATCTTCCACTAGCTAGTTTCCCTGGATGTCCCCTAGTTATTTTGCTAAGACAGTGAGCAGTCACTCCTCATTTATTTTCTCTCTGCTACCTAGAATTTTAAAGATCTCTTTCATGTACTCTCTTTTTTGGTCTCCTTTCCCTCTTCCCTTCAAGCATCCTTGCAATCCCTGCAGAATTACGATTAATCACAGTTAATTTTGTGAACCTGGACAACTCTCTGTCTGGGGTTCTGTCTAAAAAAGGAGCTCAAAGAGAAGCAATGTGGCCAGGAGCTGGGGACTCGCATCCCAGCTGAGGATGGAGCTGACCTCTGTTTGAACGAGCTTTCCTTCATGCTCGAGAGAGACATGGGCACTGTCGGGCACTTTTGCCCACTGTCTCCTTGTAGGGATACTCCTCGGTAGGTATTATCCTCCTCGGATTAAAAAACCCTGTTCATAGGGCAAAACTTCTGATCAGAGCCAAATCATTCTCGTATCAAATGAGAAATGTTTTACTTTTCTTCATTCACAGATGCATTTGCTTGAAGAGTCTGTCTGAAACACACTAGTTAATTACTATTTGTTCAAGTGTTTCATGATATGCTATCTGTCAAATAAATCCCAGGAAACCTTCCTCTCCACGTGGACAGGAAGTATTCTCATGTTTATATGTATGCATTTCCATTAGAAACCATGCTAGAATGATTACAGATGGAATAACTGGAAGCAAAATGACTCTGAGATAATTTACAACCCCAGTCAGTAAAAAGTAGGCCCCAGTGCTGCAAAATCATCTGTGCAGAGTTACAATTGGTATGTTTTGTTTTCCTTTGATGAAACTCTTTTCTTCTTTTTTTCAAAGCCACCAGCTCCCTAAAACACTATTTAAGAAATGTTATTTGAGCTTATGGATTTCTATAATGAAACAACAAAATGTGTTCAGCACTCCAGATAGATGATTAAGTGTATAGGTTACAAGGACACAGTAATATTTAGGGACAGATTGTGATGGCTCTCGTGTGGGAGGAAAATTGGATTCAGGAAGCAATTGTCTTATCCCCTCATGTGCAACCTCATAAAAGTCATCCAGAATGATGGTTTAATGACTCTCTCTTTTCAAAGGGATGGAGGGATCGTTCCCCTCAGGCCAAAGAAAGTCTTTCCTGCCTCTTGGCCAGGACTCCTCTGCTTCATCCCTTGTTGTGCATCATGATCCTGTATAGACATAGCACATCCTTCATGCTTTCACAGGGAGCATTGGCTGAAGGAGCATGCGCTTCCTCAGGGAGTGCCTGCCTGCCGGTCACCAGCACCGGGGACTTGGAGGTTGAATACTCTGTGCAGAGAAATGGCCAGTGTGTGTTGTTCTGACTGCAAAGACTATGACAAAGCTCCTACCTTTTGAAGAGCTTTATAGTTACTAATCTGTATCTCTGTATATTGATACTCCTAGCAAACTCGTCTGCTCTTCCAGCTTTATGTCACACTTAGCAGTCAACCAACACAAGAACTTACTAACAGCCCACATGGGACAGCTGAATTGTTTAACAGGAACGGTCACTGCCCAGGAGTGTGCTTATCACAGACGTGCCTGTGTGCTCGTGGGACTGCTTATTCACCGCTTGTTCAACTGTATTTGTTAGCATGAGTGGCTGGAAAGGCCTTTATCTTCATCTTACCAGATGGGCCATTTTCCCTGTTTGAACGCCCAGGGACATGGACGGTATCAGTCTGTGAGCACTACACAACAAATGGACCATTTGTAAAATTCGGAGCTAGACTTCGAAACCTTATTCTAATGTTTGGGGAGTGGTTAAATCTGAAAATTTGAGCTCACCAGTCTCTGGTTCTGTCTTCTGTAAGCATTAGCACGAATTAATATTTTTTCTATAATTATTTTATTTTTATGTTGTTATTAAAAAGGCATGATATTGCCATATAAATGCTATTTTTTATTGCACATTGCACTCAGCCATTTCTTACTGAGAGCTGAAGAAAAGCCTTTGTTTTTAACAATATTTGTAATACTGCTTTAAAATGACAAATCTCTAGTGTCACAAAAGGTGACAAGCTGACAGCTTGAAAAGAAATCCTGTTTATAGAAATCCTGTTAATGTTAATAAATTACATTTGTAAAGCACCTGCCAACCAGACACTCTCATGAATCCTGCATATCTTTTGCTTGGCACCTGATTGACAGCTCAGCTTGTTTCTGCTAAAATTAAGCAGAGTTTGTCACGGTGTTCCTTAAGACATATTTCATTTTCCCTCCTGCTCGGAGGACAGAGGGCCCTTGCCAGAAGCGCGGCGCAGCCCTGGACAGGGTGCAGCAGAGTCCTTTGTCCGTAAGAAGTCCTACAGGGAGCTGGGGAAGAACGCAGTTGTCCACTGCATCTTGTTGCTACTGAAGCTAGTTGGAAATGCGCTGGGAGAACGGCCTGGAATCCCCACCAGCCTCACTAGCTGCAGGAAGCTGGGCGCGCGGATCCCTGCCCCACGCCGCACAGCACAGCTGGCCGCTCCAGGCCATCTCTAGGAGAGCGATGCCACCTACCGAGGCACCAGCCTGTGTCCACCATGGGGGTGGCAGCAGCTCGCATTTCTGCCTCCGCACTGAATACAGCACACAGACTCTGTCCCAGAGAACCAGGGATACGCACGGAGTTACTGCACTGCTTGGCACTGGCCAAGCTCGCGCTGTGCACGGGGACATGGTGCAAACACAGCAGGCAGCGCTCGCCTTGGAGCTGAGAGCAGGGTTGCGGCACAGCCCAGCGCTGCCTCCGGCAGCTTTGCAAGAGAGCTTCCAAGGACGGGCCAGCGGCGTGGAGAACGGCTGCCACCTGCACACCCTGCTGCCCCGCATGGAGGCAGCTTGAGGCAAGGGAGGCCCCTTCACCCCTGCCTCAGTGCACAGCACAACGATGACTGGAGTCTGACTTGGGAAATCCACCCCCGGCTCAGCTTGTGCACCCCTTGGCAACGAGGACGTAAGTTGTCATCGGCCTGGGCTGCACTGATACATGTCCTTGGAATCACACCGAAGACTGCAATGCATTTTTGAGGCCCACAGAACAGCAGCTGCCTGATGGTGATGAATCAACCCCGCTAGACAAAAGGGTCTAGACAGGAACACTGCAACTTTATAAACACTCTAGTTTTTTCCTACACTGCAGCACTGCCGATTACTGAACCCCAAAGGATTTGAAAGATTTAATTTACCCATTTCCATTTCAAGTCTTATTTTTAACCTAATTATGAACAATGGGAACAGATTTATCTCTCTCTAGGGCAAATCGCTCACTATTTTTCACATATTAGAATAATACTAGTTTCTGAATTACAAACATTAACTAGAGGTTTTTTGTCTTTTTTGGTGTTTAAAATAAAATTCTATTGGAATAAACAGATAAAACCTATATTTTGATCCAAATTTACCATAGATACACATAAATATGTAACCTGTACATGAATGTACACTGTAATGACTGAGATGACACATGAAACTGTCTTGGCAGTCTTACTTTTCGACTTCAGTGGGTATTTACCCTAAATCATCATCACTAATAGCCTGTCCCAAAGGGCAGAGCTGGCTTCTGGGAACAGCTACCTAGGAATAGGTGAAACCTGTTACGAGACATCACATTAACAAATTGCACAAAGCAACCGAGCAAACACAAGGCAATACAGAGCACAGGGAATGTGGCACTTTCAGACAAAACCCTTGTGTAAACAAGGAAGCAAGAGCTGAGTATAGCTGATAAGATGGGAAAGCAAAAGAAAACACAAAAAAAGTAACTATTCATTAAGGTTAAAGGGGAAAGAACAAGGGAGGAGACATTACTGCAGGTACAATGTGAAATGCTGGAGCAGCCCAAGAGGTGTCTGCTGACAGCTGCAGACTGCCACGATGAAGCAGAGGAAATGCATGCACATGCATATACCTGTATGGCACAGGCTGATGATCCCCACGCACCTTGAGCCCATTGAAGATCCTCTAATTAAAGACACTGCCTTGGGAACGTGCAAGCCCAGCTTACCAGAGCAATGCTGCAGAAAAACAGATCCAGCCCTACAGCAACATTTATGGGTCCCATGCAGACTATTACATGTGGCTAGTAACTAATCACCTCATTTATTTCAAGTGCTGTGTAGTTCAGTTTTGTTTTGTTTCATTTTGTTTTATTCTGCTCCTTCTCTTTCTTCTCTGCCTTCCATTTTACCGACTTTGCCTCTAGTAGCCTCTATCAGACCGTTTCCACAAGGGTAGGTTGGAGCTCCTCGCCCTGGATCAGGGGGAGACTCTGAGGAGGGCTCAGGCAGTGAGTGCTCCAGGGTGTTCAGTTGTGGCGTTAGCTCACGCTAGCTCACTTTGAAGTCACCACTCACCACAGAAAGATGCCTCTGATCTAGCAATAATGCCTGCATACAAACTACTGCCCAAGACTTCAGCTACCTGGTGCATGTTGCCAAGTTTATAGAATTTCTCTGCAATGTTATGGAAAATATCTTCAAAGCAGCATTTTCCTCTAAATTATCCTCCACTCAGACACGTACCATCTCAAAATTGGATCAATATTTGGAAACCACAGGTCCCACAGAAGCCATCAGAAATAACTACATGGTCTGTCTCATATTTTTGTCTATTTTTTTAAATATAATTCATCTATTATAGTCACAAGCCTAAGGAGCCTTCTCTCCAGCCTTGAATACACATAGAATAACACAACGAACAACTTTTCCTACCTTACCAAGAATACTCCTTCCTCTCCTCAAGAAACCATGCAGCAGCAATGAAAGACCTAACTCAGCATTTCTACAAGTCTCCTGTAACTCTCCTGTAACTTTGAGAGAAGGAGAACAAACAAAAGGAAGTGTTGGCAGATTAATTACAGACTAGTTATTTGCTGTCATGCGCATGGAAGGAATGTAGCCCTCCTGCGAAACCAGAGAACTTATTTAGCTCTTATGGATAAATGTGATGTCTCAAAGGACCCACTGGAGAGATTTGGCCAAGTATGTAAGGATCTAAATCCTACTTTGAAGGGAGATTTATGGCTTTACATTTTATCCTCAGTGGCAGCATGACTGGAGATGAAACTTCCATTTGACTGGCTACTGTGAGAGTTAAAAATAAACAAAATGAAATCCCCTGACTGCCTAAGAGCACAAAGGCGCCTTCCTATCATCCAGAGCAAAATGTGTAACTTCAGGTTACCTTCTGCAGTCATTCTTAGGCCAGCAGTTTTTCCTAATTGGACTAATGTGTCCATGACTCCGATGCGACAGTTTAAATTAATGCAGAAAATTGATCTTCATCCGTGATGTGCTTGAGGGAGGTGTATGAAAAAGAATACCAGACTGGAAAAGTGGGACAAATAAGCGCCAGGAGACCTGCAGAGCCATACAGGCACTTGGCATAGCCACTGCCTAGGCCAAAATCTCCCTGCACTGCTGCCTCCAGAAATGGAGAGGAGGGCAGTCCTGGGAAAACCTGAAAGGAGGGAGATGACAACGTATCCCTGAGTGACTTTAGGGCTGTTGTGACTAAAGTGTACAGCTGGACCCTGAGGCCATGGTGTTATCCGCTTCCAGAGCATAAAAGGGTCACTTCTTCCCACAGCCTGGGGTCAGGCACCAACTGGTCCCCCTGTCCCATATGGCGGCCCATTCCCAGAGCCACACCGGATGCTTTCATAGAGAACCATACTCAGAGAGCCATACTGAGATCCAGGGCTGTGGAGACAGAGCCTCTCACTTAAAACAGGTAATGGGAATACTGCGTTCACAGCATGCAGTGGGAAAGAAATTCATGTTCCAGAGGGTGTGCTTGGAAAAGTATGGCTTAAACCACTTACACGGAGTGACAAAAGCAGATTATCCAGCAGCTGATAACTCTATCAGGTTAGTTACAGTTCAGACATATGGGGGTTATTTATGGCGAGGAACTAACTGGCAATTTCTGTGCTGGGAGATTTTACAGCAAGTAAGGCAATCCACACTGCAGAGGTGCAGCAGCCTGGCAGTTTTGAGGGAACAAAAATTAGACAATCAGTAGGAAGAAGGGGAAGCAAAATACTATTTTTTGAATAAAGTATAACTGATAAAAATAATTTTTGGGAGCTCTAACAGAGAAGGATCTGTAATGTGGATTTCACGAGGAGCTGTGAGAAAATCGAGTCCAATAGACACAGGAAAGCTACAGTGACAGGAGCTGGCAGAACAGTTCTTTATGAGGCTAAAAACTATAAAAGCTCATCTCTTGGAAGGCCATTCCTGTAGTTTTCTATTACCTGGCAAGCCAAGGAGAAGATAGAGGAATACTGCTGAGACCTGCACACTCTTACCATGAGGAGCAAATTAGCAAAACATAATGGATTTCCCCTTGCTAGGAAGAGTGGAAACTAATTGTGAGAGCAGCCGAGCACTTCTTGTATCTACTGAGCCCAGGAATAAATCAGTAAGAAGAAGTAGGCCGACCTACCTGCGCTTAAGAAATTACCCATGCTCCTCGTTGAGTTTAGATATAATGGTTAGATATAATGTGCTTATGTACCTTGCCAATGGTAAATTAAGAAATGTATTAAGATTAAAAATAATCTGATTATTATTTACAAAGTAAACTTCTGCTTTTGAGAACTATATGCAGTCACAACGGCCTTCTCTTGAATATAATTCCACTACTGTATATTAAAGAAGTTTCTTTTTTCTTTTTCCTAAGAAGTGGCCCTGCAATCCAAACATTTGAGAAAGGTGCACAGATTCTGCAGCCATCTAATAACTACAAACTTTTAGTCTAATGGTGTAGTATCCCAGTCAGTATGGATTTTTTTTTCATTAGTAATTCATTAATGCATATTTTCATTTAAATTGGAAATCTTGGATGTATTTTCAAAATTGCTGAGGAGGTAAAGCAGACAACCCTAGTTCAAAACTTAAGAGAGGGAAAACAATGACCTTGACAAAGCCGTAGGTAAATTTGATTTTGACAAGATTTCAATAGACCAGAAACCAGATAATTATTGTAAACAGAACATATCAAACATTGGTCTCTCTTTTAAAAGTGGAATACAATAATGAACAAGTAAGTATAACAGCTGCAGTTCAAGCACTTTTTATGACCACTTAATGATCGATAGTATGAACTATTAGAGAGTGTGAGTTCTCTTATCTATCTCCTTCCATTTCAGTGCAGGCCTTGCCACTAACCAGCATTTTGACCTCAAGGAGAAAATACAGTGTCTGCATAACATGACATTGAAGGCACCAAGATTTCTTGAAGGTGAAGGTACCTTTTTTAGTTATTTTTATTTTTACCCTGAGTGCATATTATGATAGAAATAAGATAGAAATGACACATTTTGGATATTTTTCCAAGACTGTGCTCCAAAACAAAAGTGCTATCTTAGCTTTTTAAAAAACATTCATGTAACTACATAAAGATTTTGAATTTCTAACAATCCCAATTCATAAACCAGATCTTTCAAATCTAGTAGTAAACTAACCCATACTCCAGCTTGTCTCTAAACTCCACACTAAATGTTTTTAGTAGTACAGTGTCTTGGATATCTACCTTGGTTTTTTAGTGCAGCTGAGTGAAGGTCAGTCATCACTCGCTATGCAGTAGAAAGGACAGAAGTAGGTAACAGCTGGGAGCTGATGTCTAGATTTTGGGTGTACTGGGATATACTTCAACTTTCTTATTCTGAATTGCAGAATATTTAAACTGATTTTCTCTGACTTCTTTCTTTCAGTTGCAAAAGGTTTTGTGCAATCTCTCAGTTCATTCTATCTTTCAAAAGAGCCATCTCTGAAGAAGAGAATATGCCCAACATGTACAACCTACAACTCAGCTGGAATTCAGGTAGCATTCTAAAAATGACACATTTCTTTGAAAGCAGAGGGCAAAGATTGGCCCACATTTTTTAAGAAATATGTAGTTTATAATTTAAAGACATGTCAGGGTGAAGCAGAGCTGCCTGCAGAAATATCCCAGCATCAAAGAGAATGAAAATCCATCACTTTAATATGTAAGTACCCTTGAGATTTGGAGGAATATAATACACTTCAACAGACAACAGTGACCTATCTGGATATTTCAAAATTTCATGTGGTTTCTTCAAGGGCCTTAAGACTCACAAGGGTTTTCAGCATTCCACTTTCAAAGCCCTATTCTTTAAACTTCACTTTGAAACTACTCTCATCCAATTCTGTTGAGTTTTACCTTTTTTTTTTTTCAATCATGTTCATCTAGGCATGAACCTAGACATAGAAAAAATATCTTTGAGGGGTGAAAAGAGGGAAGAACAACTTTCTGTTTCACTATGGAGAATAACTGGGATTTAACCTGACAAACTGTTCCTCACTGAACTCTGCAAGGAGCTGCAGAAGGAAAGGGGCCTGCTCCAGAGCACGTGGCTCCTCCGTCCTGAATTGCCTCCATCCCGATTAAGTCATTCCAAAACATGCCATCTGGGCCTGTCCCTCCTCCTGCTTCTGCCTGGCCCTGTCACCCTGCCCTGGGCCTGAGGAGCTCTACCCCAGCCGCATCTTTCTGTTCTGATGAACAGCATCTTGTGGTGAAGTTAGGAAGTGCTTTCTGGGATTTCTCAGCTACAGAACCTGCTCTAACAGCATTGCTCTGACCTCACCTATAAAGTACAAACAACAAATCCATCATACCCCAAAGCACGACAGTCTGACCACAGTCACATTAAAGGAATGTGAATATTGAGGAAGGAGAGTCCAATAGGCAGGGCCCTAGGTAGCAATTCAGTGTTTTTCAAAGGCTGCCTCTCAGACATAGCTGTCTTGTAAGGTAAAGATAAACACAGTTAAATTAAACTCTCAGTTCAAGAATGTCTCATCTGTAAAAAAGGAAAATAGGCCTTCCTTTCCCCCCAGGAGCATTATAAACACTTTAAAGATTGCGAGGCAGCTCAAATAACTTTGGTAATTAGTAATGCAAAAGCACCAAGGAGATTTTCAGGAACCAGGCATCTCTGAAACCAGGTGGTTTTACTGAAACCTTTAGAAACATTAGTAACTTTAGTTTCTTAAACATTTCAGCTGACAATCTCCCACAACCAAGCCAGACAATTCTGTGGATTATAAAGCTAACAATGTTTGAAGCTCTTACAATTTTCTATGGGCTGAACAAAAGAACTGTCAACATTATTTCACATAAAACTCCTGGTTTTACTCAAAGTAGATTCCAGCAAAGAAAGTAGTAATACTTCTTTTAGTTAGTTAAAAAAAATATATATATATATTTTTATACTTAAACATCCTGGTTGCCAGCTCTGACCACAGTCTGCAAAACTTCTGACACTCCAAGTGTCAGACGCTCCAGGTGCTGAGGAGCAATATGAGAGTTACTTTTTTTCTTGGTAAAAATAATATTGGTTGTCTAATCCTCATGGTTGGACAGGAATCATTCATTATAACGGTTTAAAGGTGGTGCTCGAGTGCAGAGACCACCCAGGCTTTTGGAGAGCCTTAGGAAAGGAATCTTCAAGTTTTACCCCAATGATCTAAAGGACTAGGTTTATACTGCTGTAATTCTGTTCTGTAAATTATGTAAAAGCCCTCTGTACCTAAACGAGGGAGTCACTGCAAGGATTAATCTGTCCTGGTGCCCTCGGTGTGGGGCTCGGTGGATCCAAGTATGTGAGCAGCTCCTCAGAGATATCACTGCAAAGTGAACTAGCACTTTCCAGGCACTCCTTCCTTTTGTATTGCCTTCTATAATGGGCAAGACATGGTCTAATAGTAGTGTCCCCTGAAAATTCATGTCAGAGCTAAATTACTGTGAAGTGACCTGACGCCTTCCCGTTCTTTGTGGTCAAAATCTGTCCATTAGCTCCTTCATGATGATCTTTGTTTCATTCTGTCTCCTTACTACACAAAACCCATCATTTGCTGGGAGATGAAGCACTGACCTTGCACTGGTTCAAACCTACTTTAGATCCGCTCTGCGATGGTGTAAAACACTGCACCTATTGCCGAGTGTTCTAAATCACAGGCTTTCCAACTAAATCCTCATTTCACAGCAGATGTAGACAACAGCACTCCCTGGGTCCTAATTAGTCCCTGTACTACCCAGATCATCGCTCCTCCTGGGAATGTCATGAGATGGTCTTCCAGGCTAAATGATGAGTTTTTGCCCCTCACAGCAGTGGGGACACTGTGCCAGCTCATGGCTTGGGATATCATGCAGCTGGAAAGCTCAGAGCTCAGAATCATTCCTGCATCCACTAGATTATCTATAGTTTATGTTTAATACATACTCTTTATCAGATGATATGCATAAAATAAAAACAGTATTTCAGCAGTAGATGCCGTTTGTAAGCACTGCATGCCACACTGCTGAATCTCAAGTTTAAACACCCAACAGAAGGGAATTAAGATGATTAAGGGGTCAGAAATGAAAACAAAGATATTCAACACAAAATATTAGACATAGTGTTTGCTTTGCATCCTAACATCCTTACCGCAGTGTCATTGGTGGTAATGTAAACCAGCACATCTGAATTGTTTCTGCTGTTAATGTATCGGTAACAGTTCCACACGCAGCTTATCAAGTAACCCTGCAAAGAAAAGAGATTTATTTAATGTATACAAGATAAATTAAGACAGATTTTTCTGTCATAGCTTTGTGCACATTATTGAAGCTGAACTGCTTAGAAGTCCTTGTTGGACAGTAAGAACAGAAGGAAAGCACAATACTGCACATTCTGTACAAAATCTTCCCTCCTTCCCTCCCCAAAAAACAGTTACTAGGGAAAAAGAGTACATACAATTATTAAATTACTCCTTTCACTGAGAAATAAGAGCTTCTTACTTTCTCTTCCTTGCCTTTAATGAAAGGCTCTGTCACAAGGACAGCTTTGCATGGTGCACTGTGAATTGGCTGCTTACCTAAATTTCTGGGGATGTCAAGCAACTAAGATCAGAGAGAGCAGCGCAGGGTGCACAGCAGAGTATCCTGCTCTTCAGAGCTCCTTTTAGGAACAGTGTAGTTAAGCAGATGCAGCGCAGGTATAAATAAAGATACAAGTCTGACAGAAGCAAGGGACAGTGACTCTGCTGGTTGCAGTTGGCTGTAAGGATGTGTAGGGATTCACTAAGCAATCTGATAACCTGCCTCTTACTGAGCAGGAGTCTATGGAGAATGGGTTAGACTAAGCGCTCCTCCTGTTAGGCAGATACGGTAATCTAAAATTATCTGAGCAAAATTTACTATTTCAGATATGTAATACTACTGCGTATTCAGTAGTGTATTCAATTTAGCATAGACTTAATGTAGAAATGAATGAAAACAAGCACCAATTTCTTTGATCCTGAATATAGCCAAAGTAACACTTTTTTGTGTATATAAAGTCTGTTTTGCTCAAATAAGCATGTCATATATACCGGCTTTCATTTTTACTCCTCTATAAACACAGACAGATGTAATTTCCATCAGAGGTCTCACTACCATGCACTGCAAACCAAAAGGGGCACAATTTTACAATATAAAACAAAGTATAAGTGAGACGATGACAAACAGAAGGTGTAGAATGTCTCAGGAAGGAAGGTAGAAGGTAAACGGAAACCAATTTTGTGAAAGTGGAAGAAAATCTCAGTAAAAAGAATATGAGCAAGGTGGGGCCTAAAGAACCATGAAGCAAGTCCTGAGAACCTCCGCCTTTCCTGGTAAGTGCAGACTGGCCAGTGACTATAATTAAGAAGCTGACGAACCCATACATCATGTGCATGTTTGCTGTTTCACTTAATCTGGCATTAATTCGATGTATTCCATATGACTGGAATGCTCTGGTGTCTGACTAAGAAAAAACTGCATAACATTTTTATAGAAATCTGAAATTACTTCTGACCTTCCAAACATTATTACAAATGCTCATTTTGTGTTTCACAGTGCACAAAGGTTTTTGTTGCAGCAGTAATCCTACTACTATAGGACCATAAACTTCACTGTTTTTGTTCTTGGAGGTCACTTGGCTCAGGATAGGGTTGCTGCCTGGCAGCAAACTAGTAGCCTCCACTTTTATAAACTGATTAAGCAAAATGTTTGTATCCATCATCTCTTCTGCCAGCAGAAAGGATTCCAGCCTGGCCAGCAGAGATGAGCAAAGATGCTGGAAGGCAGACAGGAGGCAGGAACACATGGGGAGGAGCAGGAGTCAGATCCTCAGCTTGCCAGGGACAAGGCTGGTGAGAAGGAGTGACTGGGTCACTGGTGCTTTCTGCTTCTCCATCAGGAGAATGACAGAGTCAGAAATGCATTCTGATAGTGCCCAGCTTACCCTTTTAATTAGCAGTTTCTGTGTAGTAGTTCCTTCATAGACATAGCATGTGCAAATTAAACTGCCAGCGCTGATTGGATTTGCATGTGTATCTCTCAGTGAGTCATGTTTTCGTGACTCACTTGTACTGATGACCTTCCAAAAGCCTCTTATCCTCTTTAGCTGCCCTGTGTTTCCGCCCTTTCCAAAGCTGCTGCATAGGAGCTGTGTTTTTCAGGATGCCACATGACTCACTGATTGCTTCCTTGCAGATCAGGAAGCTGTTTTACCACTGGGGATCAACGGGCTGAAATCTATGGAGTTTGCTTCCTCTTCTTTATGGGGTCTTACAGGTCTGGGTAACTTGTGTCAAGGACTTTTTGAAAATGCTTTTACCACCGAATGAGAAGGACGAAAGACTTCTGGAGTGAACTGAGCTCTAAGGGAAAGTTCTGCTGGAAAGTCAGGCTGTCTCTACATCCCAAATTTACGGTTATGAAAGCCTGCCACAGGCTACCGAAACAATTGGTGTAAAGCCATAGAAATGAGAAATGGAATCTTTTGTAGAATCAAATGCCATTGCTGTTAACAATATATAATAGTAAGTAGTTCAACAGCTTTCAGTGCTCTGAAGGAGCACTATGCACTGAAGGAGCTAGTAGACAACAGAGCACTGAATACAGCAGACTTCTGTGGAGCCACCAAATCCATCTTTTTAAGAAACTCTTGTCCATTGAGGCTACCAATTTGCAAACCATTTTCTGTATTTCTTTTGTTAAAAAACAATCTTAAAGATGGTCCGTTTAAGATAATCTAGGTTTCTTTGAGAGGCTAGCATGAGATGTAGTTTTTCACTCTATTTTATGTGGTAAATAAAACATGCTTAATGCCACAAAATACTTGTGCAGCTGTTGCATCTCAGAGTCTGAGCTCGGCTCAGCCCTGCTGCCTGAAACCAAGAGCTGTTTCTCAGTGGGTGAGGTCCATTTTAGCCCTTGGATTAAAGAGTGCATCAGTTAGCACTTGGCAAGTAATTGGCTCCAGTACACTGACCCACATATATCTGAGAAGAGGCGGCTCACAGCATTTCACTGTCCAAGTGCTTTGGACATGGTCTGCTACTCAAAACTCATGGAAATCCGCTTTGCTCAAGATGTACTGACAACCCTATGACTTTTTCTTTAAACTTGTTCCTGTTCACTGTTTTATAGTGATGCTGCTACATTGCTAAATGGAATTGCTGATTTACTTACCAATTTTTTCCTTAAAGACTTGAATGATATTGTTTTAAAATGTGTGGTTGGACAGCACAACATAATGATCCTCTTTGGAGACCCATGTTCACATTTGGAACAGGCCCTATGTAAAAAGGCATTAAATGACCTCAGTCTTACCCTTAGTGGTATTTGCAACTACCACAGCAGAGGCTGCAGACTCACTCATCTGGGGGTGGTAGCCTGTGTTACAGAGGATCAAAATGAAGCAGTGACCACGGGTGCATGAGAAGGGCGTAGCGTGGAAACAGGCACTATGCCTACTTCTACCAGCTTTCAATCTTCCATTTCAAGGCAGTAAATAACTTTAGCCTCTAAGGAACTGAAACCCACAAAATTTCACAACCCTGCCTCTCACAGTAGTTACTTCACATGCACTTGCTAAGCATGCATAGCAATACTAATGTACTGCACAAGTCCTGATCATCAGACATGTGCCTGACCAGCTGCTGACCCGCATGTCTGTGAAAATTAGACGTTCTTCTATTCCACTGTTTCTTGCAACACAGCAAAGAACAACCTTGGATGATCTGGGTGGCAGCAGCCCTCTGGGCAGTTCCCTAGTTTGCAGACGAGCCGAGCAAATGCCAGGGATCTGACAGAAGGTGCTTGGAGTCAGCGCCGTCTGCACCGAGTACCATTTTAGGTTCCATTTGTTCTGAATTTGTGTCTATTTACAAAGCTCATCTGGTCTTTAATACTGATAAAAATGAGCTAAAGATTGCTACACAAACTGAAGTTTATTATGGAGGTTTCAGAAGGGTGCTAATGAGAGACCAGTTAGCCATTCTTATGTCTCATTTCCGTGTTTTAGGAGAAGAAACAACAAGAATTTATGAAATTGCTATACTGATGAAATCTGCAATTAAATCTACCTCATCCGGACAACAGAAATGCTGCACTGATTGAAAAAGAATTAGTATCAAAGCCAAACAGCTGCCCTGCAAGTTTTTAAATAGCACTCTATATGGACTAGGACATCATCTCTTGTCTCTTCATCTCACACACTTGGAATATGTGACTTCAAGCTAGTCCATGCTTTAGAGAGGCTCCCTGCTGCCAGCCTTTTGCAGGAGGGTGGCAACACCTCCCCACTGGCTGCTCCTGGGGGCAGGAAGCAGAGCTGGGACAGGCAGCCCTATGCTCCCTGTCACGAATGCTGCTTCACGTGCCAGGGCAATGTGGCCCAGGCCATGGTTGGCTCTGCCAGCATGATCCCACCATGCTAAGATAAGACAGTAAATCTCCCAGAGTGGGCACCAAACTTCATTTTGGATCACCCCTTCTTTGCTGAGGACACCAGGACACAAGAGTGCTCATGTACCCATGCTCAACAGTTTGTACGTGCGGCCAATATGCACATTAGAGACCACTGCACTATTTGCCATGCTGGAGACCAGCTTGACTTCCAGAACTGTAACATGTTTGGGCTGCCTCACTTGGTAACCAGTTCCAGAAAAAGAAAGAAGGAAAAAGTATAGCTGAGAGGCATATTCCCATATTCTGCCACTGAGAAGTGCTCAGGGCAGATCTTGGTGTCTGGGGATGGCTAAAACCAGACATGGGAAGCCCCAGCCCTGCTCCCCAAATTAGCAGCAGACAAGGGGATCCAAAAGGCACTGCATTGGTTATATACCATCCAAAGTTCCTTTTTCACTTATATAAATACATTTATGCTGCTGGATGTCATCCCTCAGCCAGATAGGAAACACCTATATTTCATGGTATATAACTCTGGTTCAGTCTCTAAGTGATATAACATATTTCGGTCTACTTTGTTTTCAAAAAGAATCTACAGTCAAAGTACCTGAAATATCCATTAGCTACTTGGGATTCAAGTGAGTCACTATGACTAGAAAGACAAGTGTTTCTGCAGGGTTAGCTGCCTTTAATTCTGACTATCATCTCTTCCATGAGTCCTTTTTACACGGCCATGGTGTCAGAGCACAAAGCCAACCTCTAATATACCCATATCTCCATTTCTGCTCAGTAGTGCTTTCCAGTAGTGCATGTAGCCACTCCTGAAATAAAGTGACAGAATGCCAAATATTTTTGATGAATTATGTGATTCTGTTTCTATTTCCCAGCAACTGAATACAGCTTTTCCTAATGTAGTTTTTCCTAGGTTACAGTGTTTTGTTTCCTTTCTTTATTTCTGGTCAAAATTCAGATGGATCTCAAATGTATTTTTACGCCCAGTACCTTTCCACTTTCAGAATATAAACTAGGGGCTATCTGTTACATCTATCAGTAATAAAGTATGATGCATCTAAGAGTGTCCAGCTTTCTTTTCATGTAGCAGATTCCATAAATCTGCATAGCAGCTCTTCTGGAAACTCAAGAAACTCAATTTAAAATGCCAGTGCTAACTGGAGTTTAGTGGCTGCTTCTGTGTGAGTCATACTTTTATGTGACTCATTTGCACAATAATATGTTGCTAGAATGAGCATTAAGAAAAGCCAGAGTCTATAACAACACTGGTGGTAAGGAACTCATATGAATACATGAATGGGATATAAATTAATACTTCAATCAACTAGCCTATTCTTGGAAACAGCAGTCTGAACACGTGCTAGCAAATTTTAAATAGAATTAACTCATTTGCACTATCAATTTCTTAGTTTTTCTTTGTTTCTGTAATAAGCATTTTTGCCATTTCACTTTTAGTTGCATTTCCTTATAAGCTTGAGAAAACCTTGTCATATTTATGCAGTGAAATATCAGGCTTATTTGGGATAAAAAGGAGGTAATCCTTGTGCATGAGATTTTTAAAGAAACTTTCAGCTATGGCATCTGACAGGTCTATATATTTATTACATTTATATATACTTTTTAAAGATCCAAACAAAATCAGTTGCACTACTGTGCACATACATTTCATGCAAAGCCAGGAGGCTAAATTATATTTCTAACACACAAAAAAGAGTATCATCATCTTCAATGCCATCTTAAAATGCCCTATATTTGTTTTCTATTTTGAAGCAGTTTCAATAATTTAATCTACCTTGTAGTCACAATAACTTTCTCTTTTCATGCTGTCAAGTCAGCTGTTTGTAAGCAACATCCCAGCTGTCACCCTGCCACTTCTGGACTTCTCTAACCTCAAGCACAATTGCTCTATAGAGAAAGGGCAAGAACTATTATTAAAAAAAAAAGATGGACACAAATAACACAAGACTGGTGGCACTGCGCCAGAGCAGAGGTAGATGAACTGTGGTACCCTGTTTCTGACAGTGATGGCTATAAGAAACCTGCACAAAAATATGAGACAAATTATGGTGCTTTCCAGAGCCATAGGTGATGCTCTTTTCTTTTGGACTTCTGGCGTGCACAGCAAGTGGGACTGACCTGGTGTGGGAGATTCACTTGATATTGATATTGTTCCTGATATTGCTAACATTTGCTTTACTTGTTTGACTGCAACAGAGCACTAACCTATTAATTTTACTATAACTACAAGATCCCTTTTTTGAGTGGTCACGCTTTGCTCAGAGTACACTGAGGTGTGTGTAAAACAAGGACTGTATTTCGCCTACGCCATTACTTAGAATTTATCATCATAGAGATTCATCTGCCACTGTATCGCTCGGTCACTCGGTGCCATGATATCCTTCTGCAATATTTTATGGGCTGTTTCTTTTCTCTATTTAAAGTGAAATTGCAAAGAACATTTTCATTTTATCTTCAACCCTTTTCCTAGATCTTTTATGAATACAAATACATAAAAATATATATACACACAATACACACACACGTCTCATTGTTGCAAAGACTGATAATTAACCCTTACCTTCTATTTCCTAGTTACAGTCTAGAAAAGGACTTTCTCTCTTACTCCCACAATCTTTTTTTTTAAAGACTTTGACGAAAGACTCTGTGACTTGTGTCTTGTTTTAAAAAAACAAGAGAAGGCTCTCCCTTCTCCCCAGGATCACTCACTCCTTCAAAAACTTGTATGACATCAGCTCCCCATGCAAGAGCCATGCTGGCCTTCCCCATTATGGCACCTATGTTCATGTGCTTTGTCTCACTCGCTCCTGTGAGTCTCACAGGAGTGTGACTCACTTCTTCACTGTGAGGCTGGCAGAGCCCTGGCACAGGCTGCCCAGAGAGGCTGTGGACTCTCCTTCTCTGGAGATCTTCAAACCCCCCTGGATGCCACCCTGTGCCCCGTGCTCTAGGTGTCCCTGCTGGAGCAGGGGGTTTGGACTAGATGATCTCTAGAGGTCCCTTCCAATCTCAACCATTTTGGGATTCTGTGAGACGTTTTTTTTTAAAAAATGTTCTTTTTTATGGTGTCTATCACTTTGCTTTGTAGAGCTGTCAGACTCCTTGTCCACAGTTTCCTAGATGTCTTCTAGAGCCAGGTCTCCCAGAGGGGACATTTTACCCACCACCACAAGCAAATTTTATACCCAGTAATGCACTTACCTTAAAAGCCAAAATGATACTTATGAAAAGAAGTATAATCACAACCAGACAGGTTGGGTTCACAGACATGATCTCTTCCTTGTAGGGAAAATTGGTGGGCTGCAAAACGAAAAAGAAAGAAAACACTGTAAATGAATTCCAGGAGTCATTTAAGAGTCATTCAATTAATACACTCTGTAATTAATAGTTCACAAGATTCGTGAGGTACTAAATCAAGAGTCCTGTGCACCAACAACCAGTTTCTGAAAGCCTGGCTGGAGCAGGCAGTACAGGGGCTGCAAAGTCTCCGCCTGCTCCATGCTCACTGGAGGGCTGAGGGATTTGGGTTTTTGCTTGTTTTATATTGTGGGATTTGTTCTTTTTTTTTATTCTTTTGTGCACATTTGTTTTGTGCCTCAGGTCCTTCTGTTATCTCATACATGAAGTGGAAGTGACAAAATTCTTCTTTCTTCTTAGAGCAGGCTCCAGTGATTCACAATTGTGAAGCACATCAGGATCACTGACTGAAAAACAGCCTCTAACAATATTTTCCTATATTCTTTTCGGCTCAAAGGAAAATATGCCATAGTTGTTCCTCTAAAGTGAGAGTTGCAGATTACTGTAAAATATTGCAGTGCATTACTTCCTGCTTCACAGAGAATAAATTTTAGACCATAGACTCCACAAAAGCTGACTTCCCTGCAACACTACTTTGTCACTGAGCAGTGGAACAGGCTGCTCGGAGAGGTTGTGGAGTCTCCTTCTCTGGAGATCTTCAAACCCACCTGGATGCCACCCTGTGCCCCGTGCTCTAGGTGTCCCTGCTGGAGCAGGGGGGTTGGTCTATATGATCTCTGGAGGCCTCTCCAAAGCCACTTCTATAAAACCCTCTTTGTCTTTACAGAGCAGGTCTGCTCTGGATCCTCCTCTGGACAATTAAACATAGATGTGTGCTCAGCTGTGACAGTGTAAATCCAGAGAAACTCCTGAATATCACTTATATCCAAACGCTGCAGAGTGCATCAGGAAATTCTCTTCCTTGACAACTGTTAGTGAGAATTGTTCTTTAGCGCTTCCGTGAGCTGTTACAAGAGGTTAACATCAACAGCTGCTATAACCATTTGAAGCTAAATGTTACATAAGCACATTTTCCGCTTCTTGACAGCAATGCTTCTGTTCTTGCATTGAGTTTCATGGTTGGAGTTTTTATCCCTTTATCTTCTTTGCCAAGATATAGTTTTGTAGGCATCTAGTTTGTTAAATTCATTGTGTTACTTCTTTTTTCATATAAAAAGGCTTCTGCTAAACACAGTGGATGCAGTCACCCAAAGATGAAGAAAGCAAGGGCATACGTCAATAAAAGAGGCACTGGAAAGTAAGCACAAACGTTATATGTGGAAAATTCATGCCTCAGCTGACCCTGCTGCTCTGAGACAGTCACAATAAAGCTGCTCAAAACCAATTTCACTTAGTGCTAACCTGTTGTTAAAAATCAGTCACACTAGTTTGTGAATGGAATAAAAATTCCCAGTGAGGCTTTGGCCCCATTTCATTCTGGGTTTGGGAACCCAAGGAAGCTGTCACCAGCTGGAGATGAGATGATCGACTTGCTGATGCTCTGCTCAGAGCCTTGTGGCCCGTTCGCAGACCCAGCTCAATGGGGACATACTCGGAGGCAAAACGAGGGTGGGAAATGCCCAGTGCTGCTCCTGCTATCCTGGAGAGCAGCAGCACCTGCCAGGGCCAATGTTGCGGCCTGTCCCTGCCATCGATGGGACATGTCCCAAGCTGTGGAGCAGTTTGCAGCATCTGCTCTGACCAACTCCTTCTAAACAGCACCAGTTTGATACCGCTCTGTCCTCCATTTCAGCTGAGAGCAGGTACCAAAAGTGGTTCCATTCATTCTCTGAACGCAGCCACTGTCCTCCGCTGGTGCTGGCATCACCTGGGTACGAAGGGAGGTGTATGCAGTGGAAAGGGACAAATTCCACTGCCTGCTGCTGTGCTGGAGGTTTGTCTGCATGATGAAAGCGGGAGGTGAAATCCTGCTGGTGAAAAGGCCCCAGGCAAAGGACTCGGGTGAGCACATGGTGATGGCAGCAGCGCTGCAGCTCCCACACAGGTATTGTGCAAGACATCCTGAAGCTGAGGCAGAAGCAGTCCAGGTGGGTGGGAAAATCAAGCCCTTAGACACCGACCTGGGTGGTTTTGCAGGGGGACATGGCACAACTTTATTTTTTTAAGAAAGGAGTTGTAGCAGTGTGGGACCAGCATGCTGAAGTCATCATTAGAGTGTCATTCACCATATTGTCACAAATGTTGTGCGCAGCCCTGAGAGTGCTACAGACATAGTATTTAACCTGGCAAACTTCCAACCCCAAAATACTACTGCTCACACATAGCAAAGCCCTAGTGTTCACTCTAAAAGAATCTAAAACCTACATGGAAAGAATATTTCTTGTACACTGTACAAATGCACAACAAAAATATCGCAAGCTTCTAGCCCCATCCCATTCTCTCAATCTGTTTGCATAACTTTTCATATTTTCCTTCTGCTTAGAGCACAAATATGTGCTTTAAAATACAGCAAGGATTCCCATTTACCAGTTATAATACTGTGAACATTAAAATCTTATAGACTTTAAAGAAGATGGTGTCTTTAGAATTTTTTAAGCCATGCTACGAATTTAATCATACTCCATTTTTGGAATTATGAAATGTCACTTAAAATGTCAGAAAGGGTGTTCCCTACTTAAGATACAGTTCATAGCAATAATATATTTAAGTTTAGTCTGTTTTATATTCTATAGACATTTCCTCTAGAATTTAAAAGCAAAATTGATACAACTTAACTGTTGGACAGCAGTGCTCCACTTAGTTGCATAGTAAAGCTATCTAATATATTTTGAAGTTTTCTTTAAATAAACTGCAGTAGTTCTGTACTTTAATGAAAAAACAAGTATGCTTAAATCAGTTGCAGACTACCTTGTTCTGTATCTCTGGTTTAATTCCATATGTATGCTGTATCAGATGATAGAAGATTAAGTGTTTATTTTAAGGTTTTAGAAAGCACATATATCAAAGATTTAGTGAGGATAAAGAATTGTGACTTAGCTCAAACTACTTTAGACTCCTCCTGCTCCTGAAGCAAAGCAACTTTTGTTTTAAACATGCAGTATTTACTGTAAGGAAGGAGTTTATTGCCCCTTACAGTGACAGTCCTAACTTTACAAAGTTTTACGACACATCATTGTCATACAACATTTCAAATGCTGGATTTGTAACAGCTACTTTACAAGACTCTTCATGTTGAGATGTTCCTGAAATTTATGAGATTGTGACACACCTGTGCACAACTAGACATTAGAGGGCAACGAAAAGTTTCCAAAGACATTTACAGTTCTGAAAGCAGCAAGTCAGCATAGGCTGACATTACAAAATAGCCTGCGGACATCATGTTCCATATTTCAGAATTGCACCATTTTTAGCTAGGGCTCAACTTACACTATTGATAGGCACTTTATTTATCGCCCTGCTGAGTGTACACGGAGCTTTCTGCAGAGGCTTCCAACTCGCCACCCACGGACATAAATCTGGGCACCGAAGTGGACAGATAAAATAATTCCTGGTACTAGCATGGAGGGGAGAAAAGGTTAAAATGGGGGTTTGACCTTAGAGTGGTGATTGGCATTGTAAGAAAATAAGTACTGAAGTTTTTCTAATGTTCTTCATTGATGGCCAAAAATACTCCATTACCAAATGCATACATTCTCCCAGCTATTCTATAATGAATTTGCAAAACAATTGGGATTTTTCATTTCCTTGATGGAGTTTAGACTGCCCCTTAAAATATCACTCCCCAAAATCACAGTAGTTTTAGATGAAAGAGCACCGTAGGAATGCCAGGAACAACCCAATCCAGTCCTGTCCTTTCTGCCTACCTTGGCAGGCCTCTGCAAAAGGAATGTGGGATTTGCTTATAAATCATTGGGAGGCATCACTCCCAACTCCTATGACTATGGTCTCTTCTCTGGGAACAAAGGTATAAATTACAGTCTTGCTCTAAACATAGGTCTTAAGACTACAAGCAAATCTAGCACAAACATTATCAAAAGAGAGAAACAAATCCTGGTACAAAACTTGTTAACAATATTTGGGTTCTAGAACTGCATTGCTGGCCTTGCTGTGACCTGGAAAGGCTTGCCTTTTGTTTCATCTTATCCTGTATCTGAATATCTGATGCTGACAGATGTGATCTTCCTCCGTTCCTTTTGCTCCTGCCCTCTCAAACAGAGTGTACTTGCACTGGACCAAATGTAAGGCCCCTTCGTTGACTGATGTTGACCTCATGAAGAAGTGACCAGATTCCTGATGAGCTACTTGAGCTTGGGGCCACAGCTAGGACATAAGAGGGGTAAGCAGTGTCAAAGAAAGTTATTTAAGATAATTAAGACTATAGTACATCAACTGAAATTAACTACAAAATTCACAGAATTCACCATAGCTCTTTGCATTTTTTGCCAATCGCTAATTTCCACTGTGACCAATGAAATGAAAACAGCTTCTTGTTTCTAATTGAGCTTGACCTGGACTAGCTACTCATTCTCAATATGTTTCCCCTCTAATTTAAAGAGCCTCTTAATAACTAGTTACTCTGCGTATGATAACTATAATGACATCACTTGTCACTCACTTTTCTTCGTAAGCTAAGCAAGAAAAGGTGTCTCTCATCATACAACGTTGCATCAATTTTCAGAGTTTGGGGAGGAACTTTTTTGCATATTCTCTGACTTCTCAAAATTATTCTTAACTCCCAGACAACAGAAATAGATTCAACTGATAACACCAATGCAGAAGGAAAGCATCACTATTCACAGTACCTGCTTTTTTTATGTCCACAAATCCCAAGAGCAGCTTTTGCAAATAGACAAAAAAAAGACTGGAGATCCCTGTTATGCTACTCCGTAGATTGCCTTCAGAGTCAGTGTCCCAGGTACAGTTGCCATACAGTAAGATCACGAAGTCTATGGGATTTCATTACCAGTCCAGAAGAGATTTACATCAATAAGACAGAGGTCTGTGCAACCCAGCATTTCAATGCTCGAGAGTGCAAATTAACTGGACCTGCTCATTTAAGAATTAAATATTCAGAGTAAAAATTGCTTAAACGTTCCTTGGCTGTCACTGAATAGACAGTACTTCAACACCCCATACAATATAAACATGCTATATTGCTTGTTTCCAAATCCACAACAGAAACAGCCAGTGATAACTCCGTCTTCTTTGAATTAATAATTTCCTTGTCTCTGGAAGGGTTAGTACTAACCCCCTCTCCTTAGGTTATTTGTTTTTTTCACTTCAAATATCCTTGCACTAACTAATAACCTTTTGTCCTTTTCAGCAATAGATTTTTCTCTGAGGTGTTTAGATTTGATGATTACTTTTTACTTCTTGTAGCTTCTAATAAAAGTTTCATTAATTTCAGCTAGCTGGAAATAAAGCATCTCAACAGCATGGTAAATTCTTAAAAGGAGATTAGGAAATATCCTCCTTTCTGCAAGTCAAATGATAGGACCCACCTCTGGGCCTTAGCATACCAGAGAAAAAACTTTTGTGGAGGCATGTGGACAGCAGACACTGGCTACACTGGATGGGAGGGAGAAACATACCCTTCTTGGAGTTATTGTTGGAGTTACCTTCAGGTTGAAGCAGTAAACATGGCTAGGAAGCATTCTTCTACACAATTTGAAATATCTTGCAAGGTGTTGCTCTTATTGCTGCTGTGGAAGGGTTGTAAATTACAGGAATGACACTGCTGTTTTAAAAGCTTTTGAGAGGATCATCACTTTTCCCTCCTTTGTGCAAGTCCCAGCTGTGGCACCACACAATGTGTCTTCTGCAGAGCAGCAGTGACTTTTCTGTGTGCAACTCCTAGCCTGTTCCTGTCCCCAGGCTCCTGCTTTTCCCCTCATATTCTTGCTGACACTGAGTCGGAAATGAGGGACCACCAGCAAAGGACAGGCAGGAGGGCTCCTTCTGGTGCCAGTGCACTTAAAGCACTCACCAAGCCATGACCTTTATTTGCTGTTTTGCACTCGTATCTCTGGGTATCTTTTGAATTATTCCTCTCTTCTCTTCCACTGTGAACGCAGGAGGGTGTTAAATAAGGCGAAGGATATCACAGGCCACTGATACACTCAGCTCCTGAAGGCCTGACACATTGCCACTTCCCACAGATCCTGAGTGACTGCTTATCTACCTGCTGTTTCTCATTACCTGCTATTTTTACTTCCCTGGTTTTCTATCCCCATAACAAAAGTTATGGCCAAACTAATCTGAATTCAAGTACTCAGGGCAGGTTTTCAGAGAGTTGCAGGAATAGCTGCTCCCAGAACTCTGTAACTCCATCTGAAGCCCCAGGCCAAAGTCCTGTGATGAGAGGAAGGTCAATAAGTCCTTGTCTTCCCTGTATGTCGTTGCAGTCGTATCATGTAAGCTTACATGATCATGGCTGTGGTTGCTTGGTCAAAGCAGATCATGGCAAGAAGGGAGACTGTAACTGGCCCTAAGAAAGAATCTGACAATATTTTCTAGCAAAACCAAACCTATCTTGAATCAAACTCCTGCCTAATGAAATCTGTGCTAAATTAACCACATTTATTCAAAAGAGAAACAAAACATCCCTCAAATAGTGCCAAAATTAAGTTAGTAATTGATCAACTCCATATATCAACACTATAACTGAATCCAAAAGCAATCACTTATTGATATAGGTCTTGAAATATAATTCTCATTCTAAATAAAATGGTGCTTCCAGCTTTCACAATATTGTCAAATTTCAGAACTCTGCACAAATATTGTAAACGTTAGTAATACAACCTCAAAAGGAAGTTTAATGTAGACCATCAACTCCATCTGAGGGGAAATTTCAAGGACTGCATAGGAAGTCATCAGTAAACCACTGGCCGGAAATGAAGGACAAACTGTATTTTTTTCAGTTCTCCCTACAGCCCCCAAAGGTTTGTGAGTATCACTTGATTTACCAGCTGGCGGAGGTAGTCCTGAATTGTGCTGGGATAGACAAGTACACTGATGGCAACCAATGTGTTGAGAGCAAAGTCAAAGATCTGGTAACAGAAGAAAGGAATGATCCAAGCTGCATGTTGCTAAAAAGGAAAAAAAAACCATCAGTCACAAGCTAAAAATGAGATATATCTGCACTGAAATCTAAATAATCTAAAAAATACTTCACAGAATGCACTATTATATTTCATGAAACCATAACAGCAAATGACTCTTCAAATGAGCTCAAAGAAAGACACTCAGTCAAAAGAATTGGCCAGGCCAACTTGGATTCTAAACTCCTATAATATGGCTGATGTAAATCCTGCAGCTCAATTAACTGTAGAAACCACATAACACTGCCCTTACTTTCTTGGATATCAGCCTTTTCTTTTTATCTTTATTATTATTATTATTATTATTATTTAATGGGATTGATATCTGTACAAAGCTCAGGCTTGGTAGCTTGCTCATATT
>JAWLRI010000031.1:3816960-3838711 GCA_034781795.1 Crypturellus tataupa
CCACATAACACTGCCCTTACTTTCTTGGATATCAGCCTTTTCTTTTTATCTTTATTATTATTATTATTATTATTATTATTATTTAATGGGATTGATATCTGTACAAAGCTCAGGCTTGGTAGCTTGCTCATATTTGAAACTGTAGGCAACAAACTTAACTGGCCAGTCTCCCTGCCTAGGAAGGGCTCATAGGGCCATGAAATATCACAGTTATAAACGATCAGTTCTATCTCTTGTCTTTTTTTTTTTCTGCTTTCAACTAAACAACAACTAAAGAAACTGCTGGGAAGTTGGGAAGTAGCTTTCTTAATTTAGTTTCTACAGAGTTTTAAAAATCACTGACTCATGCCTTTACTGACTATAATGAATTACCTTATATGCTCCATATGTAGCCATTCCACAGATCAGAATCATAAGGAGAGAAATTGCTGTAGCTATGCACATATCTGGAAGAGAAATACATAAAATGATTGCAGATAAATTCAGAGCTCAGTTCTGTTATTTTGCCATCTGCCTAGTGCAGTGCATGTGGAGGAGCAAGACGGTCAAGTGAGGTGGAGATGAGGGCATGTAGGTCACTGGATGAGACCTCTGGCTCCCGTGGGAAATCTCCTGAGAAAAAAAGAGCAACAGCTGATGAACACATCACACTGAACAAGCATCTGTCACCTCTGCCACACTGGGGAGATGCTGTGAATATTTGCATTTTTTTGAGGATTTTCAACAGTCAGGGTAAGACTTGACCAGAAGGCTCTTCTTCCCTGTGATGATGACCTATGTACCCACATAGGATTGACATGCAGTGAAAACGTGACCAGCACAGACACACCTGAGCTTGCCAGACCCACAGGAAGCTCAGCAGGAATCAGTGGCCTGGCTACTATCCACTACCTTGTGTGCGTTCACACCATGCCCCAAACCCTGCCTGAGGACACAGCTCCCAGTATCAGCACAACTCATGTGGGTCAGCAGGAACCACCGTCACATCTTCAGCCACTGTTGCGGACAAGCCTCTCGGAATCTAAAAAACATTCACAGCCTTAGAAGTGATGACTATATTGACCTAAATAGCCCTGTTCAAATTAACCTCAGCAAGGTAGGATCTTCTCATTATTGCCACTTTTACTCCATGACTAACCCAAACGATGCCAAGCTAAAATGAGTCATAAAACAAACAAAAAGAGAATAAACTCCCTAGATTGTTTTTGTACCATTGCTCATGTATCTCTAAAATCTTTTTAAAAGTAAAAAGGTATTTCTAAAATTAAAATTGGACACAGCATCTTAGTGTAGAAATTCTGGAAACTAATTTCACCTGACAATACTCCAGAGTTGTACTATTTATATAAACACATGACTGTCTGAAAAGGCAAAGTAGCATAAGAAGCAAAATACAGAAGCCTTACTTTTTTCTTCTATGGCCACTGAGCTTTCAGTTAACTTCTCATTACATTTTAGGAGTTCCTAAGCCATGAACTGCTGGAAGGGGATTCTGGAGGAAAGAATAACATTTGGCCTTTTCCCACAGACCTCCTCGGTCCATACCATTACGGTCCATACCATTACGGGCTGTAGAGAGAATGCCAGAAGTAAGACTATATTGCTGAACCTGAATTATCTGCAACAAAACACTGTATCTACTTTTCAGAGGCTAAGAGAGTGTACAAAAAGAAAAGAGGATGCAAGGTACAGGGGACAACCTGTAGCATTCCCAGCTGGCCTGTGAGACACCTGCTGTTTGCAGCGCTGTTACCAGCTGCTTTTAAATGACTTTTCCAATGAGGCATCAGGTAGAATTGGGTCACACTGAAGTACAAGTCAGATATGCAAAGAGTTCGCTACTCATCACTGCCTGACCCTGGAGACACTTACAGTGCTAAAATTCCTCTATTTGATTACAGAGTTGCCTTGGCACATAAATACGAAGTCCAGCACACGGAGAAGGATGCCCTTGGTAAGGGGGGCCTCCCTGGCTTCAGCAAAACACGATTCTGTGTAGCTGCCTCCAAGCCTGCAGTGAAGCCCCTCAAAGGGCCTGCTCTGGCTTTAGACACAGTGCAAACACCGGCATCTTCGAATTAGTATCAAAATAAATAACTCGTGCTGCTCTCGTCTCTCATCCAGGACCAGCCATGAGTTTTGCTACATGGAAACTGTCATATGGAGCCCACTGGGCTCCCTGCTTGTGATTCAGAAGGGGCTGACACCTTGTTAGCGCAACCCAAGCTGTCCTTTGGAGCAACCTCTTTCTCCTCATCGATTGTGCAGGGAATATTGACATGCAACTTAGTCATCCGAGTTATATGCCATGAGCGGTCTATAACTTTTTAGCTGCTGTAATAACTGTGCTGTTTGCCTATTACAGGTAAGCTGAATTCTGCCTTCAAGAGAGAGAAGCACCTAAAAAAGAAGACTGTGCTAATGAAGGCTGCCTCTTGGATGAATTTTGTTACTTTGAGAAATCAGCTCGAAGGTGCTGCTCATTTATTTATTCCAGCCATTCTTAACCCCTTTCCCCTACTCACAGTCTCTGAGGGGAAGCTGCTCTCGCTGGCAGATGCAGCACAGACACAGACCTTGCTTTGCTCATGATCATGGCAGCAGTGGTATGAAGCCACAGCCTGGTGAATTGTTATGAACTTGACATTCAGACTTTGATCGGACTCGCTCCTGTTCCTGGTCTTTTCTGTGTCCCTAGCTGTACTTTGCCATGCCAAGTCATACTTGGCTCCAGCTGGTTCTTTCTCATTTAAGACTTCACTGCCTTTATTGAGCTGTGTTGACTTAATGAGGATGAAACCAGATATTCAGCACAGTAAATGAGAAGGTGACAGGGGTGTATGCAGTTTTGCACCAACTGGTCTTGCTGTACTTTCCATGGTATTTGAGACTATAACTGTATTTGGACTACTGTGGTGTTTTTCTTCCCTACTGGTTTGGATGTTTGAGTTTTTAGGTTTCTTTTTAAAGAAACCAGTAGGATGTTTTTTCCTCCTACATCTTGCAGTGAGTTCAGACCTTCTGGCCTGTGAGGAGGACTCCTACTTCCTGCTTTAGGGAGAAGATGCTGCTAGTGCTGGGCAGGGCTCCTGCTGTGGCAGACTCGCACAGAGCAGCCAACACAGGAACTACTGCCCCCCTTGCAGACGCGTCTCCTGCCTAAGAGATGGGTGCTTCTCCCTGTGCCTCTCCCTGCGGAGGGCAGTGGTGGCTGCTGCAGCTGTGGGGAAGCAGCAAGGACCAGCCATGGGGGCGGTCCCGAGCTGGGACCCGCACAGAGTGACAGAGCCCTCACGTGTCTCCTGCTCAGCGTCTTTCCCAGCCCTGGAGTGCTTTGCTGGCTCGTAACTGCTGAGACAGAGGCTGAAAAGCTCCTGACGAGCAGCCCACAATCCTTCGGCAGCTCTGGCCCCTGCAGCCTGATTTGCCCCGTGGCCTGCTCTCCTTCCAGCTAGCTGGGGATCATGTATTTGTGGGGTGTCTCCTCCGAGCTGCCGCGCGAGCCGGGTGCCTCTGCTCCGGAGGCCCCACAGCAAGCCGCGCGTCAGCATCACCTTCTCTCCAGGACATGAAGGAGGCAGTGGGTAGAGAAGAGCTTTCCTTGCCTTTGAGGCCAGCTCATTTCCTCCAGAGGATAAGGCGAGGTAGCAAAATGTGGCTCTGGACCAGCTACGCTGGGGCAGGAATTTGTTTTGCTTCCTCTCCTCATATAATGGGGCTTATGCTGCACTGGAGATGCTGACGGAGAGGGGGTAGGATGCTTTACCATTTCCCTTCTCCCCCAATCCAAGCATGCTATCTGTGGCCTTTCTTATATTTCTGTTTGAATTAATCTTTTCTAGGCCCCAGACACATGTCGCATTGCCCAAAGAGAGCATCCATCAGCGTACCCTGCCCTGCAGTCCCTGGGGCTCTGCACAGCCCAACAGCTCTGCTGTCTCCCTCACATGCCCTGGGGCAGGGACACGGGCTGATTTTGACCGCATTCTCTAACACCAGAGTTCAAATTCCCATGAACTTCTGCAGGGCGCACAGAGAATTTCAGTCCTAGCTTTCCTATGGCTTCTGAAGTATCACATACATCGAGGACACTGTGGAGGTTGTAAATAAAAACAAGCGACAGAGCTGCTGGGCTGCTAAAACCTCAGGATCACAGTCCTGGGCAAGCTGAGCAGGAGTCCTAGGTGAAGCCCTCAGAAAAGCCAGGATGATTCATAGGGCTTTCCCATCTTCTGCAGAGATTATTAATCTTTTAATAGCAAAGATATTATACTGGCTAGCTAATACATTTCTAGTGTTTCCTAGTCCAGCTTCTAGTTCATAAACTCTCTCAGGTCTAAAGGAAATAATAAAAATTAAAATGAGACTAACTGGACTCAGAGGAATGTCCAGTACAGTAGGAGCCTGGAGTTTTCCCTAGTTCCCAGATGTGAGTCAGCCAAACCACACACACTTGTCCTCACAGTACGTCCGTCTGCCACATTGCAAATCTTGGTGTTTTTCTTTCTTTTCTTTTTTTCTTTTTGCATTATTTCTTTTCTAAAATAGAAGGGAAAAGCTATAATTTACAGCTGTTTATAAGTGCTCAGGTATAAAGAACAGTCATTTCTGATTATATGGCATTACCATAGGGACCAAGCTAAATTCTGAAATTATGGATGAGCAGAAGAACTGATGCTCATTGGCATCATTTGCAGAAGAACTGATGTTGCACTGGCATTTCCAGACATTTTGCACAGCACTTCTCTGCATGTCACAGGATTTTTTTCCCACTGCGGTAAAAGAATTTGAAAATACTCCATAAACCAGTCTTGGGTGCACTTATAAATAAGTACGAATATAAATATTAAGGAAATCCTGGTTTCTTGAAAGTCAAAAGCAAATCTGTCATTAATTTGATGGGAGCCATAATTCCACCACTATGACTCAGTAGGTCTATTTTCAGCTGATGTTATGTCAAAGAGCCTATCTGAAGAGGGATGGAAAGGGAGCGACAACTCTGCTCGCAAAGTCTGCATCTACTTTTTTTTTCCTCTTTGCTATTGATAGAGCAGTATTGAGAATAATGGCTCATATTTCTGCCATCATCATTTGTCAGCACAAGTGCATACAGTTAACAACTTCGGGACCTTCACTAGCATAAAAATTGATGTATCCTGTATCCTTAACTTATTGTATTTTGCATACATGGTTTCTGGTAAAAAAAATCAGTAAATGTAACAAACCTAGGAAACACTTCTTTAGGAAATGACAAATAAAAACAGGATACAAGGTCATGTGAAAGTCTGTCTGATGTTTTATCTCAAAAAAAAACTCGCTTCCTTGGATATGAACAATGTACATACTGTAAAGAAAACCCAAATCTTAATTCTCTCTTGCCAGCTATTTCCAGTAACCATAAAAGCCAGTAGCCTGATTTAGCTGTCTACTCAGTAAGGCATTAAACCTGAGGGAGTCAAAGAATAAAAGGAGACATTAATTCAGACGTTCATTTGTAATTTAACTGCCTGGGAAATGTTCCCTTTACCAAATGGAAATGAGGTTGCCTGGCCCACAAGCCATCCTTTTGCCATCTTTCAGGGTTCACATCAGAAGCCTCAATAAAAAATACAGAAAATACAATTTCCAAATGTAGATGGAAATTCCCAGTGTACTTGGTCTGACAGCTATAGTATTACAAAACAGAATTACTATTTTAAAGCCTTGGGCACTGGCAGGCTTCTGATGTCGGCTATATAAAACCACACTGACAGACAGTTATTACCAAGGTTAATCTCTGAGAATTAGGACAAGGCAGTCAGTTTTAATATGTCAGAAGCAGCTAGGAGCCCATCTGTATCTACTATGGTCCTTACTTTCTTAAACTCAGTTATATAAAAAGATTTTTACTCAGAAGTTATAGTTGCTTTCAATCAAGACAAGTAAAGTAGCAATTGCCCCTATGCCCTCAAGTTATTCCTTACCTGAGGCCCAGGAGCTCTGACGCATCATGCCATAATTATTTTTCTCATGTATGGAGCTATTCCTTCTTCTGCTGATATTTTATGCACTTTAATAGGAATAATGAAAGAACTTAAAACCTTTTGCTGTGGATATGTTATTCTGAGCGTCAAGATACCAGTATAACTAGTATGAGACCTTACAATGAGAAATGCTAAATGCATCCATTTTATAAGCTGCAGACAGAGCCATTTTTATCAAAATCACATAGAGGACAAAATTTTCTAAATACCACTCAAAAATTTAAAACAGACAACAAGCAAACAAACCATAGCACTATCAAATCATTTTTAAAAGTTAGGGAAGAAAGAAGTATTTTCCTCAGAAAGGATAGGAAGCTTCTGTAGGAGATATAAATGGGTCTAAATCACTCTTCCCTGAAATTGTTTTGAAGTTTTGCTAAGTCTTCTGGCAAGTGAAGGAAACAGCTCTGTATTACCACTAACACAGTGATATATGGTTAATATTTATTCTTGCATCTGTTACCACAGACTTGCACAAGTCACGCCATATGCACATGAGGGGTGAGTAACTATGTGCAATGGGAATGAACACTTTCAGGCAATTATATAAATAGCAGCATGTGTCTTTATGAATGTGCAGGCACTAAAGGACATGCTGCACGGAGGGCCAGACTCCACGGCACCCTGTGTCCCGCAAAATCCCACTGGAGGGTTCCAGCATCACTTGAGGGACATCTCCACGCCAAGGAGATGTCAAGGTTCTGTCCTCACCTAGTCAGATAACAGCATAGCAGATAAGATTACTAACATAGCACACAAGGTTTCTAATAGGTAAGCTTCCTGAACCATGCCGTAAATACACCTTTCACAATAAAAATGTAAGATACCATAGTGAAAAAACGATGAAAGCATAATTACAGAAACTAGAGGATAGCTACATAACTGCTGGAGAGCAATGAGTGTGAATAGTTAAACATCAGGTACTTACTGGCATCATCCATAAATTCAAATTCACCCCCTAACTCAGCACTCGTTAGGTGATACTGGTCAGGATCGGTGAGGGCGCTCAGCAGGATCAGCAACACCACCGAATTGATGATCTGCAGAGAGGAACAAGGAAGAGGGTCACGCTGTGAACACATGCAGTGAAAACAGTCTGGAAAAGATATGCCCACCACAGGCTACACTGACTATGGCAGTGTTGGACTGCAAAATTTAAAGTATTTAGCAGTATGTAGTATTAACACTTTAATTAGTATATCTGATTCGTATAAAAATAAATATGTTTTTCCCAAGTGGCTGGAGAATGAAACAACATCTTAGGTTACACCTTTTCCTTCCCACAACACCAGATAAGTTAGCGCTGCTCTTTCGGGTTGTAAAACATACTAAAACATCTATCACAGTTTGTCCTGTTGCAAACACTAAAACCAATTTTAAAAAAGTCATCCTGAGAATGAGCACTGTAGTCAATGACTAGCATGCAGAGCTGGGATTGAAGACATGTCCTGTTAAATTGCCAGATGATCAAAAAGGAGCTGATTTGCTGGGAGAGACTGAACTCTTAGAGAGGCTATGAAAGATGAGCTGATTCACACGAATCTCCTAAATAAGGAGGCCCAAGGAGACAAGAGTAGGTGGCAATATTAGCCCAGCATCCAATGCACATTTTCCTATGTCACATGCCACGGAGAGAAATTCACATACACTGAGACTTTAGAGCAATGCAGAGGGAGCCAAGAGCTGTATTTTGAAACAGATCTGAACAAAATGCTCAGATCACTTTGAGGTGAGTAGGACTACTTGTAGAAAAGAGATTGCACAGCATGAAATAACACAGCCTGACTAAAAATTTATCCTCCAGAACTAGGAAGGTAAGTGATTAAATAGTACAGTGGGAGAGCTGGCTTTTTACTGCTTTGGTTCTCACTTTGAAGTCATCTCAATTTGACCACAGGTTATTAACAGTAACTAAAAGGTTTGGATACATGATAAGATAAAGGTTTTTGATGTGTAAACTCCACCAAGTTGAGCCAATTTCAACTCTGTTACCAATGATCTTTGAAATTAGATGAGCAAAGGGCAAGGTCAGTCTGTGCCTTTAAAAACACGAAAGGCCACACAGAGAACTGCTGGTTAGAGTGTGAGATTTAAGAATAAGGAAACCAAGGGCAAATAATGAAGCCTGCATGGCACTCAGAACTGCTATGGTCAGAAGCAATAACCAGCATGGATTTGACAAGGATAAACCATGTTAAACCATCCCATCCTCCTTCTCTGACTTGTCTTACAGACAGGGGAAAAGTGGCAGATATCATCCCTTTCCATCTTAGCCGGGCCCATCTTTGGGCATGATCCTTTATGAGATTCTCATAAGCGAGCTAAGAACACATTGCTTGGTTGGAAGTGCAGACAGGTAACTCAGCCAGGTAGGCAGCTGTAATAAAAGAGGAGCTCCCATGAATTCACAGCCAACATGGAAAATATATGGAATGGGGTGCTCCAGTATTGCTGAAATACTCACTCCTGTCACTTGCGACTAGTATCTTTGCTTAATTTGCAGGTCATGCCAAGCTGTAAGCACTTTAGGAGATGCAATGAAAAAGATTTCGATCAGCTATAGCGAAAGCCTGAAACAAATAGAGTATAATTCTGTAAGGGCAAATGCAAAGCGCCACATTTGTGACAACTGCTGTGACGTATGACTCAATAGGTAACAGTTCTTCAAAAAGGTGTCTGGGTATGACAACGAGCAAACTCTGACTGTGAGTCAGCGCCATCCTGTCGGCTCCTCTCTGCGGCTGCATCACGCGGGGCAGTGCAGCAGGAACACCAGCGTCAGGCCCGCACGGCATCCTTGCCTCGACGGCACCACGGCGTCCCCACACGCCTCTGGGAACCTGGAAGGACCTAGCCACAAGAACAGGGGGTCACTGGCCTTCCAGAAAGCATGATCACTGGAGAAAATAACTGTGGGTACTGAGCCTCGCACCAAAATTAGGTGGAGGCAGGTGGAGAGATGATAGGAGTCTTTTATATGCAGGAAGGCAAGGAAAAGAAAAAGGTAATAAATACTTTTCCAGATACACTGGGAGATGAGCAAAATGACACATTTGAATTAGATTGAAGGGAGATTTGGGTTAGACAACTTGCTGAACAAGAATAATCAGACAGCAGAAAAGACTGTCAAAGGGTGTTAAGGAGTCTTCATCACTGCATTTTTTTATAGAACAGCTGGATAGTTTTGTGTTGGGAGTGCTGTAGTCATACATAGCTTGGTCTTGGCATTGAGCATGGATCAGATGATCTTCAAGATCCAAACTTATATTCCATAAGTCCTCTCAATTTTTAACATTATTTATAACTTACACTGCATTCCAGTTATTGCTTTATATTCTTTTGTACGATGAGAGAGGATAAATGCCAGAAATACACATTTATTAAGAGGGGTACTCAAAATAATCATCAATTAGGATTTACAAATGTGTATTATGTTGGTATTCTAAAGACATACAGGTTGAATCTTTTGCACAGACACAGACTGAAAGAATCAAAAAATACTGATATGAACAAATCCCCATTTAGTTAAGTCCAAACTGAGCCTACACATTTATCAGAGCAGTCTTTGGGTGTGTCTCTAACACACTGGATGTATTTGCTTGATGTAAACCCTCCTGCAGTCAATGGGAATGTATCTAATGCCATTAGCACATCACTTTTCTATTCCGTGTTGTTTTTATCCTAAGCTCCTCAAAATGGTCTCTGCGCACTTTCCAAAACCACTGTCAACAGGGCAAGGGAAAAATATCATGCATTTATCCTCTTGACTTCTGTCTCAGAGAAGAAAGTGTGCACAGTTGGCTGTATTGGGTTTGAGTTTTGTTTTCAAAGAGATACAATAACAGAATTTTGAATAATGCTTCAACGCAGAAATTTAACATGCCTAAAAGCTTACTGATGTAGTATCTTCTTAGGATACATAATCAAGCAAAAGAGCATAAAGTGATTCCCTGCTGACATAGGCAGTTGGTATGAGGGTTGAAATCTCTGTTCTAGGAAAAGCGAAGTATGTTCTGCTTTTTTCTCAGTGGCGCCAAGATTTCCTTCAAGATATTTTATATTACTTCAATAACAAATAATGCAATGACTAATCAACGTTATGCAAAGCTTCAGGAAGAAACTACTCCCTGTGCCTCCCCTCTGAGACACGCTGTCCTCCTTTTACAGACGGAAAAAAATGGACATATGTTCATGAACAGGCGTCAAGTTGGTGTTCAGCTGTCAGAATAAAATGCAAGTGACCAGCTGGTCCCACTGCTGCTTTTGACCACAGTGTCACTCAGAGCGGCAGGATAGGACCCCGAAGGCTCCCACAGCCCTCAAGGTCCCTGTCCCCCTCCAGGCTCCCTGACCAGGCTCCATTTCAGCCCAAGTCTGGGCTTCCAGTGCTGCCCTGCGCCGCCCCGTTGCTGGTTCCAGCCCCGGCTCCTGGGTGGACCTCTCAGACGCACATTGGAGCTTGGCTCCCGGCCTGTCTCTGGCCCTGTCCCCTCCCTGGTCCTGGTTCAGTGTTTGCCACAGTGTGGGCAAATCTCCCCACAAGGTTTTTCTAAGGGGGCAAATTCAGCCTTTCTGGGGGAGTGTCGCTGAAAGGGACAAGGGGAAGGAGGCTACGCTCTCAAGGCCTTGCTCTCCGTCTCTGCTTGTGCACAGATCAGCACAAACGTGACTGAGAACACAAATGTGCAATTGTATCACAGCAAAGCACGGCCTTCCGCGTAAAACCAAAGGGGTGGGCAAGGGTGCTAGGGGTAGTGTTGGGAGACAAGTGATGGATCCCGTGCTGAAGAAACAGCTCTTCAGAGGGGCCAAGAGTGCCCTAACGAGACTGCACAAGGGAGACAGCTCTCAGAGTCCTAAAGTGTCCAGCTACCCCCCTGCCCTAACGCAGGAAGAAGAAAATCACAGATGAAAAATACTCATTTTCTTGTCCATACAGAGGAGGAAAAGAACACGGTGCTTTTGCACAGAGCCAAGACATTTGTTTGAAGAAAAGAGAAAAATGGATTTTTTTCTACTATGTAGACCAGGAAACATTTTGGAAAGGACAGGTGGTCCAAATACTGAAGATTTCCTACTTTGGTCTTATAAAACATAATTTCATAAACCATGATATTTTAAAGAGCACCAGCTCTTTCAGCGAGAAGGTGTTTGCAGCCACGAGAGAGCAAGGCAGCCCGTGGCGAGGGCAGCACCAGCAGCGCCAGCCGCTCTTATGGCTTCTGCAGCAATAGAGCATCCCTGGTCTGACCCCGGGGAGCTCTGCTAGTGGGGGTGATGCAGAGTTTATAAAGCTCTAGAATCGCAGAATGAGCCGTCTTCTTTGCCATATCCTTTCCTTCAGAGATCAGCAGTAAGCGATGGGGACCCACTGAGATAAAACACAGGAGAAAGAAGATGTCACTTGTGTGTCGATGGGTGATGTGAAAATGAACAACAGTTTCATTTCAGACTCTTCACAGCATTGCATGGTGTTTAGCCTCTCTTATCTGAAATCAAACGAGCTCCAGTAGCTCCTGGGAACATACCATTAATACAGATCTTTTTCCTACCTCAGTATAAATGGGAAACATTCAAGCTTATATCTAAGTCCATAAATACTAAAAGAATTCTCAAGTGTTACATTAGCTAGATGAGTTGAAGTAAAATGGTTCTGATAAAAAAGGAAAATGTAAATGTTTCCTTCCTGTAAAAGGAAATATTAAATATACTTTAATTTGACATGTTGCATTAAACTACACGAGTGCTTCTATTAAACATCATAGAATCTGTTGGGCAAATATCCTACCACAGTTCTCTGCAATTTCCAATGTGGTGAAGAGAGTTCCTTATGTTTATAGGAAAAACAAAAAACAAAAACTAACAAACAAAAAAAAAGCACAATACAAAACTAGCTTTGTTTGTACTGATAATTCGATTTGCACCTGGATCCAGCATTCTGTGCACTGCCTCTTTGGGGGAACTTCTAATTCTGGTTTAACCTCCCCAACGTTCCGTAATCCACATTAGAGAATTAAAACTGAATGATACAGGGGACTATTGCCATATGCATCACCACAGCTGGAGGTGCAGCCCTCTGCCTGTCACAGTCCTCACCTGCTGCAAGAGGCGACGGCGTTTATGAACAAAAACGTTGTGACTGAGCAGTGAGACAGACCAGATTTCTACAAAGATTTTGAGTGATGGCCCATTGCTGGGACTGGCAACCAAAACACTCAAACCTTGGTTGGCTTTGGATTGCTAAATACAATTCTAGCAGACATTTAAAAATTAAAAGCACAAAACTGGAGGATTTAGTTTGTTATCTCTACAGACATATCACCAAAGGAAACTATTTATTACATTATTTTTGCTGGTAAGATATCCTAAGTGTTTTTAAACAAACTGAATAAACTCTCAAGCAAAATCCAAACTACCCTGTCTTCCACAAAAAAAGGTCATTTTATGCCTGTAAGTATCCATGTGCTGTAGAAGAAAACCCCCACTTTTAAACTCTTTTGCTCCTTGAACCTAAGTATTTTATCCTACTGCACAGTACAGTAAGCACCTTTTATTTGGCTGTTTGAGGTCAGTATTACTATTAAAATACTATTAAAAATGTTACTATAAAAAAAAAAATCTGTTCCATTTATCTTTTGCCTCCCATTCAACACGTTCTTTGCATTTCTCTTGCAAGGAAACATTTAAAATGGAAGACATTAATAAAAACAAGAGCACTTTTTTTTTTTTTTTTATCATGAAGAGGATGCACAATCTCATAGAGATTTGAGCTCCTAAGGAAAGAAGGAGCAGTAGAATTCTGGCTGTCAGCGAGATCCTTCTTGCTTCGTTTCTCTCCTGTGGGAGTCTTCTGCCTCACACTACTTAAAATACATCTACTCTCCAATGCAGAGGGTAGGGATAAGCTACAGATACATTCTAAACAAAATAATTAAGTGGTACAAGGAAGAGAACCTAGCCGCAATAAGTTATCTTTTTACATAATGAAAGCATAACACTCTGAAGGGGAGCAGAAAGTTGGCCAGGCAAAGACGAGTTAAAAGGAAATCCTTCCTGCCATTTACTCGGGGAACTCATTATCAGACATTGCTATTGAAGCCAAAAGGTTGGACGAATACAGAAAATGATGAACATATATTCAGAAAAAAAGTATGTGCTTACTTATAAAATCTTAAAATATATATTATGTATATATATATATATGCCCTAATGCTTCGAACTATTGACCACCCTTAAGAATAACAGGGGAATAAAAGAAAATGCTTTCCCTGCATAAGTCATTCTTTCTTATTAGTCTGTGTGGCTGCTTAAAGTATATGTTTTGGGCTGCTATCTGAAATACTGCCCTGCAACAGGGAGAACATTAGTCAGATCAGAAATAGCAATTAAGTTTTCGTGTTCTTTAATCTGAGAAGATGGTTGAGTCTGGAATTCTGTGGCTTAATTTTTTTGTATCACTCATGAGAAGTTAAAGAAGGGTTCATCAGGCAGGCTCAGACCAGCATATTATAGAGAGCATATTTTAGAGAACTGAATAAAATATTTTAATCAGACTTTATGTATAATATCAGCCTTGATTATTATAATGGCACTAGCCATTGAACTTTCAAGTCTATACTGATTAAATTGATATAGGAAGTCCAGCACAATTTATCGGCACTCTTCTATACAAATGACTCAACTAATGCCTTTTAACAGTTCTAAAACCCAAACCACAAGAGGCCTGTCACTAATGAAATATGGTAATGACTACATTTGTAAAAGAAAAAATTAGATGGACAGACTGTGCAGGATACCCACGAAAGATTTCTGCCTCCCTAGAGATACAGTTTAATTTATTATATAGTTAATCTTAGTTCTTTCATGGTTTAAGGAAATAGGATATTTATATGCAAATGTATTGGTGCCTTCTTTGTTATTCTTACATTGTACTTCCTGAAAGTTAAACCTGTGTCTGAGCAAGGCCCTGGAAACAACTGCTGAGGCCTTCTGCTCGGACTGGGGGAAAAAAAATCATTGCAGACTCACGTTTACCGCCGGCAGACTTGCTCACAGCTTTTACTGAAGCACATCCTGGTTCAGCATGTCGTGGAGAAAGTGCAGTAAAGGACTGCTAAGTATAAAAATAGAGTTGTCGAAACCTTAGTTGGGATTTGTTTGGTTTCTGCATTTGTTCTTCCAGACCTGAGTCACTGGGTCTCGCAGGTGACAAGTGCGGGCAGATCTGTCAAAATGTTGTCACTGGTGCGAGCAGGGGCAGCTCGCAGGGCTCTGAACCTGAACTTGGGCCTGTGGCAGCAGGGGGTCCAGCCTGCAGAGCAGTACCGGGGCAGCGGGGGTGCAGGCGGCTCCCTGGCCAGCAGCTCACGTGCCCCTCAAGTGTCCCCGGAGGTGCCCGGAGGTGCCCGTGCTCAGGCCGAGCTGCATCCTCCTCGCACAGGCACCGCTGCCCTGAGGACAGCGGCGTGCCCGGCCTGCGGACACCGGGCCACATCCTCTTAATTAGGAAACGCACCAGAGCTCCGATCAATTATTCTCATGAAACCGCCGCGAGCAAAAGCTGCAGAAGCCGCACGAGGCTTCACGCCCGGCGGCAGCAAACACATCACACCGCTCCACAGCCCGGCGCAGCAAATTGGTTACATAAGGAGGAAGGGAGCACGCCACAGCGCCCAGGATGGCTCGCTAGAGGCAGATAACTCCTAACAGAGTAAATAATGTGGTTGCTTTTGCTTGACCTATCTGGGCACAGCTGTTCTGCAGATGGGAAATGCACCTTTGCAAGGTGAAAATCCCCCACCAATCTGTATTTCTGCCAAAAGCATTTGTCTTGTCCATTTTAAGTAGCTTAATATATCTCCTGACAGAACAAGACCTTGTTCAGCAGAAGGCTGAAATGAAGTGAAAACCAGCCACAGCACTTTGAAAAGCTCTTCGAAGCCAGAGGACTAAAATCCCTGTAGCCAGAGCTGACTGCGGGCGTACGAAAGGGAGCAGACCCAGAGGGGTGCAGGAGCAGGGCACTAGGCTCAAGCCCAAATCACTCCCTCATCGATGCCTTGCTGGCAGACTCAGTATGTCTGATCGACCAGGAGCTCTTTCTTGCTCCCTCAGCTAGGCCCTTGACTTTGCTTTATTTATTTGTAATCTGCCCGCTAGGAGTTTTGGGGCTATAACCTCATACTCAGCTGCAGACCAATACACAAACTTGCCTGCCCACTTTCGAGCCTTAATAACTTTAAACTCTCACAGACATACAGTGAAAAGATGAGCCGAGCAATAAAACAGAGAAAAAGAAAGCAAGAGAGGAAATTAATCTCTGGCTATTTTGCGACATCCGTTCCATATGTCCAGGAATACATAAGGCTAATTGCATTTTCACTGACGTCAGCCTAATCAACGAAGAGTTTACAAAGCTTAATGCATCCACCTCTGGCTCACTAGGAGATACATATTAACCTTCAACCGAACTCCTAAACACATTTTACTTGATTAGTGTAATTCCCCCCCTTCTTTCCATAAATATATTCATGGTGTTTGCAAGACATCTTATAAAAGACAAGGGTAAATATAATGTATTGTGCTCTTAGTCTGCTTACTTTCTTTAACAAGCATTTATGTAAACTTTGCTCCTCTTACAACTACCATCTGTTTACTCACAGGAGGGAGAAAACCGCTCCTTATAATCTCAGTGAATTTATTACCCCAATTGAAAGGCTTACTTAAAAAGAGTACTTTTTTAAGTTTTCATTTTCTGAATTGATAACTATAATAACTAGAAGAGACAATACTCACAGTTGATGCAGATTATCAGCTATAGTTATATGATTCATGCTCTGTGTGAAAAATCTTGGTGTTGTGTTTAGGGATATAAGAAAACTTGAATATACACAGTGCTAAGTGCTCAAAGAGGTTTACAGGAACCCTTCTGTTGTGCCTCAAGCTAAGAAAGAGTTTGGTAAAATAAAAAAAAAAAAAAAGCATTGCAGAGAATCACAGCTCTTCAATGCTTTAAGAAAGCTTTCAAAATAAAGCACAGATACACTGATAAAATCTGGTACAAGCAACAAAATGCTGTTTCTGCTCTTTTCTGCAATACAAAAAACACAAACCTGGATATTTTCACTGAGAGAAGAAAACACAGACAACCTGGGGTACTGTGTGGAACCATGAATACATCTTTTTTTTTTTCCCAAATAATCTTTCTGGCCTGTTCACAGTTTGAACCCGTCAGCCACAGGCAAATGGGACGAGCCCTTGCAAGCATTATTGATTTACACTTTTAATTTCTCCCGCGTGGTACTTCATTTTGCAATTTAACTGGCAAGTCCCTCAAGCATGAACTGGAGCGAGGAAGAAAGGAGGTAGAATAAGGTCCTACATTACCAACACAAACCTGGGTCTGTGCACAGGAGGTTATTTAAGGAGTTCTCCTTCATGAAGCAGACAATTAACTACTAAGTTATTTAAAATTGTTTCTCTAGGTAAGTTACAGAACGTAGTTATTTCAAAGGCCCTTCAGAGCAGATGCATTTTCTTCAGGCTAATGATCAGTGCTGGTCTTTCCTTGGTCTTTCCAGGTCTAAAATAAACATATATATAGTTCCAGTTTCTTGATTAGGTATCTCAGTACAGGAGTACTCATATATTTCCAATTGTCTTAAAGATAATGAGATGGACAGATGCACTCTGAGAATAAATACTCTAAGTCTCCTCTGATACCAGTCTCAGCTGGCTATTCAACATGTAATTAAACATACAGGGGGCCTTCCAAAGCAGTCCCCTTGCTTTTTCTTTTTTTTTTTTCATAATAAATTCCCATTTTCCTCCCTACTTTTCTTCAGGAGCAGGCCTGTCCAGAAAGCAGGAGATCTCCTTGTAGTTTCTTTTTATCCAAAATCTGTTTTTTTTATTACTGTTTCCCCCGTCGCCCTGCAAGATCTCAGCTTTCATTTTATGAAACCAAGAACAGACAACAAGGAAATTATAAGTCCTTTTATAATCACGGAGCTTAGGATATAATTTTTGGCTCACTGCAGCCATTTCCACAAGAAGAATGAGGAACCTCAAGCCATTTCAGATCAGATCGTGACCCCTTGCACCGTCAGTACAGAACTGTCACCAGTTGCAGATGCAACAGCTCCTACCAAGGGACGGGACTTGCTCATCTCGCTGGCACCACCCAGCCCTGGCCCCCACAGAAGTCTGGATTTTAAATGAAACACAAGGCCTCAAACCTGTGCCCATGAAGACTCCTGCAGGCCTCCGCTCGGATGCGTCTGCAACAGCAACACTTCCACCTGCCTCACACTACACCTTTCCAGGGGGGTCACTTCCCCCTTTCCACAGTTTCAGCTCTTTTTTCCCTCCCCAGTTTTGAACATTTCCTCATTCTCTCGGGTTGGAAAATAAGTGATAAATTAACATTTTCATGTTAATGTTTCTTTTTATTCCTTCTCCCTCCGAGGAGCCTTTGGAGAGCCCCATGCTTGCAGCTCTTGCGGGTTGTGAGCAGCTCTGTTCAACGCAGCAGGATTAGCGGCACTGGCTGCGCTCGGGAGCAGGGGCTGGAGGAGCTTTCAGGACCTCCAGGGTAGCTGTATCCTATTTATGTGAGCAGTCAGTGCCGACCCCTGCTCCTTGCTACATAAACCAGCACTTTCAGGTCTCTATAAAACTACCACAGGGGTTTCTTAACTGGTATTTAAGCACAATGCCACCATGCTGGTTTACACCTGCTTTTGAAAAAGATAAGGAATTAAGCGTGGCCCAGTCCCAAAATGCAAACCTTGATTCACCTTTTGACGTCAAGTGCACTCTACTGATCTCAGCAGGGCGTTCAACTTGAAAAATCAATTGTACAGTGAGACCTTAGTAAGCAAAACTTTCCTTTTGCTTTAAAACATAAAAGACTACTACCAGCACAGCTTTGCTCCATTAGGATTCAGTCGTGTTAGTAAAAAAAAACAACTGAGATCTAGACAGAAATTATACAAGTTTTCATAACAGTATCTTGAGCAAAAAACAGAACTGAAACAACATTAGAAACATTGAACTTTCCCCAAATATCAGCTCAAATGCTCCATCCATCCTGGCTAAGAACTTAGGCTTCTTCTATTTACGTCCTTACCACGTGTCATTCAGAGGGGACCTAACACCTCAATAACTCTCAGTTAATAAGAGCCTCTTATCCTTTCACTGGCCTTTATTTCAGCCCCTCTTTTGCAGGGGGGAGTCCTGAGCTGTGGGACAGTCCTGAGCTGTGGGACAGCTCTGGTGGTGCAGGGCAGCCCTGGGGGGGACCCAATGGATTCCTTCTGAAATTCAAGTTTTACCTTTTTCCTCCACCCAAGTCAATGGAAAATAATTCCTGTGGCCCTGGATGGGGCCAGTGGAGACTGTGTGCATCTAACCCTCTGCAGGACACAGAAACCCTCGCTGTAACACTGTCAGCACACCAGCCCCTGCTCCTGCTCTGTTTTTAAAAAAGGAAAATGAAATCCAGTTACTCAGGAAGACGACCTGCTGCGTGTATAAATGCTGCTAAAGAGCTTACCAGAGAAGGTATTAATTCTGACCCACCAACACTAACTAGATCACTCAGAACTTAAAAAAAAAAAGAAGTCAGTTCCCTCCAGTCTCAGGCAGATTTCAAAAGCCAAACTGGCCCATTTCAGGTATCACTGCCCTGAACAGCACACCCATCCAAGTATCTGAAAGAAAATGAAATAACTGGAAGTGATTTTCTCATTTTCCCTCTCCTATTTGCAAAGTATGACACTTGCTAGAGCTTTGCACCCAGAATAAGTGCTTCTGTGTTGTTACTTGAGACCTCTGATTTCATGTTTGATACTCTACAGAGAAGTGTGAAGATAAGGCCAGGGGGAGAAAAAAGCTAAAATAACCAACAGAATGGGACTGGTCCCAAGATTTGGAATGAATATTACCCCCAGCCAGCCATATTACTGGCATTTTTACCCTCAATACATTTTTTTTTTGCATTCAAATGCCTTCCTCCCCTAGACAGCAAAGCAGCTCCTGAAGTCGGGGCTGTTCTGAAGCTGGTTTCAGGTACTTGCATCTTACTGGTACTGGGATGTCCCATTCCTTCCTTAGAAGTTTCATTCAGCATTGAGGCCTCTCGGTGCTGTGTATATTATGCAATGCTAGAATACTATACAATGCTGCATTGCATGACACTATTTCATATGCAGTGCGTAGAGTTCCACCAGAAAAAAAAAATCCTGAAACACCATAGCTAGGAAACATTAGTATTCTGAGAGCTGTTATACTCTAAAATAGGACAAAGTTAAATATTTATTTCCTAGCTATTGATACATTATGAGACTACTGTAAGGGTGCCTGGCTGTTGGAAAGGCAGCTCTGCTTCTTTCCTTACACCTCTGGGGCAGGGTGCTCGGAGGCTGCAGCCACCTGCACTGAGCTCCCCCTCCTCTCTACTCTTGGTAGGGTCCCAAATCTTCAATTAAAACTAAAGGGCTAAAACATTATTCCAGGGAAACACACTATTTTTCCACATTTATTCTGACATGACATTCTGCCTTCAGAAGTTATCCAACCTCAAAATCAGATCAACATGTGAAAATGTTATTTCTGAAGCCTGGTAAAACTTACAAGCTACCATTTTTCTTCCTTGAGAAGCCTGTTCAACTGAATCGTCGTATTAACAGCCACAGAATCAATAAAGCTTATACTTCACAGGCAGCGATATATGAAAAAAAAGTGACAGGAAAACTATTTATTCTCTAGAGAGATATTTTCTTCTTCAAGTCATTTCCTGTAAAGCATAATGGCAAACAATGTGCAGAATACAAATTTGTGTGTTGAAAAACATCAAGGTTTTTTTTTTGCTTATTTTAACTTTGAGATAAAATTCATAATTCACTTGTGGGTTTGAGAAATACAACCACTTGAAAGGTATGCAAAGAAAAAGATTGCCACCAGAAGAGCACATATTTTTTACATATTCCTACCCTCAATATCATATAGCATCAGGTGCTATTGATCTTCTGAGATAAATCCACATTTTGAAGTATGATTTTCTATATACTTGTGAACTGGCATCTTTCAACTAAGGCTGCTACTGACTCAGGGAGTCACTCCCTACTTTTTTAATACTTCATAACTTTTCAAAGCTAACAAAAAAGGTTTAGGGTTTATTATCAATATGCATTTGTGCTTCTATTCTTAATAGTCCCCACCTTATAATCAAAAGGTTTGCAATATAGGGAGGGCATAAAATCTGTATCACGATATGAGCTACTGTCAGTTTGAAGCCATTCAGAAATCTCCCTTGAAAAAGTTGTGAAAAAAGAAACAAAGCAAGAAATGTGTAAATCAGAAAATATCTGCTAGTTAGAAAATTATGAATCTTATTCTGCAAAAAATATGTCAAATCGAGTCAATAAAATTAAAACATTGGCAATACAATAGATAACTAAGTCTAAAGCACTGCCAGGCTTTTCTTCCTATCCAACGCTAGTTGATGCACTTAATTCTCTCTTCCTCAACTATCTTTTAGTTCTATTAAAGAGCAAAAATGTTGGTATTCCTGTCTTGGTGAGCCAATATGAGGAGGTTTCATTCAACTGAAGACAGAATGAAATCATAAGCATCCTGGCAGCTTTTAGGTCATCATATTAAAACTTACTGAAACTCAATTGTAGCTAGTTAATGAAGGAAGTCTTTTTTCAATGCTGTGAGGATCACAGTTAAAGGAAATATCCTCTGTCTGTGGTATTATATGAAGAACAATAAATAGCTCAACTGATGCACCATTTTCTCAGTGGTGAAACGTATTTTATAAGATATAGATCGTTTTATATTATTTCTAGGACATTAATGACAACCTAGCCATTTAATTACGCTGATTGAATTTATTTAATAGGATGCCCTACAATGGCAGGCAGCCCTGCATTTTTCACTTGCTTTGAGGCGAGTTTCAGTAGTTAGCAAATAAGCCTGGGTCTAATCTGCTTCCGTCTGCAATCACTTGAAAAATGATGCTTGGCAGGCAGCTCTGCACAGCCTTGGCATCAGATGGAGACTTATTTCTCATACCAAGAGACGCTGAGGACTAAGCAGGCTGAGAAGTGCATCTACATAATCTAAAGTGACAAACCAGCGCTTTTTACCATTGTGACACATGTTTGCAAACCCGGCAACTACTGCAGGCCAGGCCAGGGGAAAGCTGCTTTTCCTGTGCTGCTGCCCCAGGGATTGAGGGAAGATTGTCGGAGGCCACGGGCTGGATGCACCTCCTCCTGCTGCAGCCCCTTCCTGTTTGTGAAGTGGCCTCTGGGACAGAGGGCCCCCACGAGAGTTGTGCCTCGAGGGCCACTTCCTCACTCCCTATATGCCCTAAGAATACAAGGCTTCTTAGTACCTGGTATCAGCTGGGCCAGGATGCCAGGACCAACAACTACCTGACAAAGAGCGAGCAGCAGTCCCACGAGAACCTCTGGCTCCTTTGCCTGGTGCAAGCAGGGATGACAAACCATCCTCTCCATGCGGTGTGGGCAGCGCAGCTAACGCGCCTGCGGGGTCCCGCCGCAGCAGCCCACGTCAGCCTTGAGAAACGCGCCTGAAAGTTTGGGGGCGCCACGAAAGCGCTCGCGGGGGGTCCGCACCCGCCCCGCCAGCCCGCCCTTCCCTCGGGACCCCGCGCGGCGCCGCAGCTCCTGCCCCGCGGGCCTGCACTGTGCGCG